>PVKU01008646.1:0-71246 GCA_004027475.1 Anoura caudifer | reverse complement strand
ATGACAGCTTTGCTGGATAGAGCAATCTTGGATGTAGGTCCTTGCCTTTCATGACTTGGAATACCTCTTTCAAGCCCCTTCTTGCCTGTAAGGTCTCTTTTGAGAAATCAGCTGACAGTCTGATGGAAACGCCTTTGTAAGTGACTGTCCCCTTATCCCTTGCTGCTTCTAGAATTCTCTCCTTCATTTTAATCTTGACTAATGTAATTATGATGTGCCTTGGTGTGTTCCTCCTTGGTTCCACCTTCTTTGGGACTCTCTGATCTTCCTGGACTTCCTGGAAGTCTATTTCCTTTGCTAGATTGGGGAAGTTTTCCTTCATTATTTGTCCAAATAAGATTTCTACTTGTTGCTCTTCTTCTTCCCCTTCTGGTACCCCTATAATTCGGATGTTGGGACCTTTAAAGATGTCCTGGAGGTTCCTAAGCCTCTCATTTTTTTGAATTCTTGTTTCTTCCTTGTTTTTTGTTTGGTTGTTTCTTTCTTCCTTCTGGTCCACTCCATTGATTTGAGTCCCAGTTTTCCTCCCATCTCTGTTGGTTCCCCATGCATTTTTCTTCATTTCACTTATTGTAGCCTTCACTTTTTCATCTAATTTGTGAGCAAAATCAACCAATTCTGTGAGCATCCTGATCACTAGGGTTTTGAATTGTGCATCTGATAGGTTGGTTATCTGTTGGTCGCCTAGATAAATTGGCTCTGGGGCTTTGATTTGTTCTCCGGTTTGAGCCATTTTCATTTCTGGGTTGTTTTTTTTTTGGTCTAGTCACAGCTGTTAGGTAGTGAGGGGTAGAGCCTTAGGTGTTCCCCAGGGCGGGACAGCCCAGTGGCTGGGTAGTGATGCTGTATGTGGGGGTGGGGTCCGAGAGGAAACAATGGTGTTTGCTCCACTCACTCCCGGATTCCCCTCCCTTCCACCGCTTCCCCTTTGCCTGGATTATCTGTGCGTGAATGTGGGACCACCCACTCAGCCAGCTGCCTTGTGCGGCCTCACTAGTTACGCACAGTTGCCACCCCATGCACGGGGTCTGCTAGCCGCCGCCTATGTACCTGGGGACTGCCAGCCGCTGTTGCCTGCATGCCCGGTCCACACCTCCGCTTTTTCCTGCCGTGACTCTGCCCCTCTTACTGGTCTGGATGAATCATTGTTGGACTTCCAAACAGTTTGATTTTCTGAGTTCTGGTTGTTTTCTTGTTTCTAAATCTTTGTTGTCCTTAATTTTGGTTGTGATAGGAGGCACAGTGTGTCTGCCTACGCCTCCATCTTGGCCGGAAGTCTGCACTCCAGAAACTACTCTTGACATCAATGCCATGATTTCAATATCCATCTTGGGTCAGTGACAAAAGCTAGAAGACTTTAAAAGGTATTCTACTACAGTTTAAAAACTCACAATGATATTAACACATATTAGCACATTAATAATAGAAAGATTACAGACAGGTCAGAGCAATAAGAAATTACTATAACACAACTCTCATCAGTTATAGACAATTTACATCCACAGGTACACTGTCATAATGCAACAAGGAGATTCAAAGTTAACACTGTTCTAGTGAAAACAAATTACAGAGAAGAAAGCAATCCTTCTAAATAAGCCCAGAAGGACAACTGAACAGGCATCTCCAGATAAATATCACACTAATCTACTCTCTGAAATAAAATACTTTGCTGACAAAAAGAAAATGAGAGTTCTTGGTATTAAGAGGATGTAAGGTATCACCTGCCTTAAATGTCCAAGAAGAAAGAAATAAAGGAACTAAAAGATATGCCTTTGGGAATGAGCCATATGACATAGTACAATGTCTTTCAAAATGTGGCCCATGTGTACATGAGATTATTTTTTATGAGGAGATGAACAAAATGTATGTGTGTATATAATCTTCTATTTATGTCTGGTGATACTGATTTTGCTCTTCTAGTAGCAATTTAATTTTGGGTTTTTAAATGATGGATCTAATCTAAAAAGTGACTCTATTTAAGTAGCGAGCAGATCCCCTCCATCAATCCCATGCCGTGAGATGACTGGCCTCCACAACTTTGGTCAAAGTTTGGAGGTTTATGTTTTCATTTAATCTCTGCACTGAGGAAGACCAGGCACAGGTAATGTTGATACCATATAAAAAAAGGATTAACTGAATTAGTACAAGAAATTCCCAGTTGTCTTCCCATACTCATCTCCTAGGAGCCATTCATCTGCTAGGCAGGAAGCTAGAGAACTCTTCTTTAAAAATTTGACCAGCCTAAGAAGAAAAACAATGATTCTGAACATCAAAGGGTCTCCAATTAAAAAGCCCAGAAGATGACTCTATACTGAAGTCAAGGAGACCGACTCATGCATTCAAACCACCTTTTTATCCACAGAATTTTAAATATGAATAAACATCCAAAGATTATCAGACATTGAGAACAACTTCTAAAATGAATGACAGAGACAAAGAAAAGTAGCTTAAAAAAACTGGCTAAATAAACACAGACAGGCCCTGGCTGGTGTGGTTCAGTGGACTGAGTGCCAGCCTGCGAACCAAAGTGTCACTGGTTCAATTCCCACACAGGGCACATGCCTGGGTTACGGATAAGGCCCTCAGTAGGAGGTACACCAGAGGCAACCACACATTGATGTTTCTTTCCCTCTCTTCTCCCTCCCTTCCCCTCTCTAAAAATAAATAAAATCTTAAAAAAATAAACAGACACTAATGCTTAAAAAATTAATATCTTCAGAAAGCTAAAAAGGTATAATCAAGAAATAAAATGATATTATGAAAAGGTACAGGAAATTTTTTAAAGTTCTTAAAAATTACAACTAAAATAGCAGAAGTGAAAAGTAATAAATAAGCTGGAAGATAAAAATTCAAAGTAGAATAAAAAAGTCCAAAATGTGAAAAAGAAGAGAAGAAGTAATTGTAAATGAAAAAATTGAAAAAATTTTGCCAAAACTGAATAACATGAATGTTCAGATTGAAAAGGACCACCGAGGTTCTGGCACAATGTACAAAAATAGGCCCGCATCAAGGCACAACAACATAAATTTCAAGAAACTTGGATTTAAATCATTCCCTAAACTTTCAGAGAGAAAAATAAATCACATAGGACACATACAAAGGATCAGCAATCAGAACAGTGTTTGACTTTTCCATAGCAGTCCTGCAAACCAGAGCATACTGAAATAAGCCTTTCAAAATTCTAAATAAAATTATTTCCAAACCCAAAGTCTGTACCTATCCAACTACCAAACAACTGATAATTAAATTCTTTCTCAGACACATAACAGCTCAAACATTTACCATTTTTCAGGAAGTTACTAGAAGTTGTGCTCAAGCAAATCAAGAATTTAAGACTCTGATCCAGGGTCTTAAGAAAAGCTAATATAAAGAAAACCCCAGAATGATGGCAAAAGGAGATCCCACGGTAGGAGTTGACTATAACAAATTGAAGCCAGACTGGAGTATGCCAGAGTGCTCTGAGAGACTTCCCTAAGAAAATATCTGATCATTAAATACAGTAAGTTTTACAGGTAAGAGAGATAATCACAGCTTACTACATGGCTAGATTTGAATAGTGTGTGTATACACACACACACACACACACACACTCACATGCAATGAGTAAATGGTCTACCAAAATTAAAATATAACTATTAGGCTGCTCTGGCCGGGTGGTTCAGTTGGTTGGAGCATTGTCCTATACACCAAAAGGTTGCGGGTTCGATTCCTGTCAGGGCAATTACCCAGGCTGCAGATTCAATCCCCGGTTGGGACCATATTTCTCTCACATTGATGCTTCTCATTCTTTCTATCTCTCCCTTTCTCTCCCTCTCCCACTCCCGATCTCTCTAAAAATCAATACATATTGTTGGGTGAGGATAAAAATATTTGTGTGTGTGTGTGTGTGTGTGTGTGTGTGTGTGTGTGTGTGTATGGTTGAAACCTATGAAATTGTTTTTGTAGATAAAAACCTGCATACAGTTCAATCTAGTATACTAGGAGCACAAGAGATGGAAAGCGTGTGTGGGGTGTGTGTGTGTGTCATAGAGATCAGAAAGAGGTCATGGTAAGATAATTCTTAAAACTAAAATAATCAAAAAACATTAAAATAAGTAGTATTTTCAAAGATAAAGTAGTATTTTCAAAGACATGGAAGTCAATATCAAAATAATAGGAAGAGACAAAAGTCATTGCCTCTGAGAGGTTCATGGGATTAGAGAGAAGTTGAGGGCTGTTTGTTTTTTTTTTGATAAACAAATACTTGCTAAACTATTTGACTCTTTACACTACTATATAAGACCTGTAATAATCATCTCATGATATCTCAATTCAATGAAAAAATTTCTAAAAAAGGAGAAAAGAAACAGAGGAAGAAAAGGATCCAGGAGAGAGGGCCATCTTAAAGTCGCAAGAGGGCACTTTCTGGAGCTAGAACGTGATGTCCACCACCTTGCTGTTAGAGACAGATACTTTTGAGGCCAGTCTTCATCCACAAATGAGAGAAAAACACTGACCTCACCGTTCTCCACTTGGTCTTTGGGTACGTCATAAGCTACCCTTTTCTGAAAAATGTTTATAGAGTCTTGAAACAGAGATGACATCAATAATAGCAGAGGCTTTTAAAACACCATTTTGGGGAGATTAATTTTTAATAATGAAAATGGTAAAAGGTATAAGAAACACAATTAATAGATTGAAACATATGAAATTGTTGTTTTTATAGATCACAACTACATATAGTTCAACCTAATAACCTGCCAGTGTAAGAATGTGTATGTGTTTTGTGTGTTTGGGTGTGCGTGGCAGGGAGTAGACACCAGGAAGAAGTTTGTACTACAATTTAAAAAAATAAAATAAAAGACGTCAGATGTCTATTTACCCTGAGATTCAAAGACCCTTCATGATTCTTAGCACTCCCCCTGCCAAGCCCACCTCTATCTCCTGGAAAGAATAAAACCTTGAATCCCTCCATCTGTCAGGAAAAGATATTCCTCTCCCTTACTGCTTATTTATAATTGTAAAAGCAGCATTTGCTAAAGATTCTCCTTGATACTAAGAAATTACAGGCAAATCTCAAATATCAAAATACTTCATTACATGATCTTTCTCACTTATTTTCTCGCCACTCTTTAGAAGAAATGACAGACCAGTGTGTTCACAACCCACATGGCAGAACTATCAGCTGGCATGAATAGCATTATTTTGTCACTATCTTTCAAAAAAAAAAAAAAAAAGCCAAGTGTCGAATATGAGTAAGCCCTGTAGTAAACATGTGATGAGGAATTCATTCTCAATTTTTTTGAATGGAATGAATCAGATCTCCAGACCTGTAAGATAATTTAATTTTCATTAAACAGTATTTATCAGTCACCCAGGCACTTCCCTAAAATATCACAAAGGCAAAATCTCTGCCCAGGAAGTTACAGTCATTTTCTCCTTTATTAAGAAGTGCTGTGAGTCAATTATATAAAAATATTACTGCTGACATTTCAATATGAAAAATAAGAAGTTAAGATAAAGAATAGGAAAAGGCGAAGAGGAAGCTAAAACCTTAGGGTGGTCTAGTCAGAAAAAAATGTTCTCCTTAAGAGTTAAGAGGCTCTTTTAGGATAGGAATTACTGTTTGAATATTTACCTTTGTATTCCCTACAGTACAGCACAAAAAGAACCTAGAATTGGAAATGCTCAAGAAACATTTGCTGAATTACCCTATAAAGTGAACTAGGCCTATCTTAGCACCCATTGCGCCAGAGCATAATCCAAGTCATCGCAGAGCACAGCCGTGTCTGCACGATGAGAGGCACAGCATCTTCTCCGAGAACAGCAGCTCCTTACCTGTTGTTGTACTGGTACTTGCTGTACCACCTGTGTAGGCACTGCTGCTTGACTAGCCACAGATGTCTGTAAAGTCACTGTTGAACCTGTGTCAGACCCAGTCTCTGATGTCTGCATGATGGTCTCTGAAAAATTAAAACAGAAAAAGTTCAAAATGCTCCCTTTCCATGACTAGTGGCATTACATCTGTTCTCAATATCCAATACTGACACTTTCAACTCTGAGAATACTTCTTACTCCAACATATCGTCATGATATTCCATGAATATTTATAGTTATCTTCACCACTTTTTAAATATAGAGAATTACTAATCCAGATTTTTTTAAATCCCCATTAGCACCTCATTATCTTGAGGTTATAAAGGTTGTACTTCATTGAAATGTACCTTAGGTCATATCTGTTATGAATTGTTTCAACTAATTTATAAACTATAGCCCAAAATTATGTCAAGCTATTCAATTCTCAGAACACAAACTTTAACTGTATACAAATATGTCACAAACTATACATTCTAGACCCTTTTATAAACTATTAGGATGTCATCAGACGTGTACAATTTAGGAAAAACTATTTCTAAAGTCTTTCCAACTTTCAAACTTACTATTCACTAATCTAAAAAGATTAGTATATATCCAAAAAACAATTGATATACCCTAAACTAAGCCAAAGGATCAAGCTCACTAATTTTCTGTGATATGATATGGTACCAAAATCAAAATTGAATTACATTCTTACACAAAAAAATAGCTAATATCAATAATGTGTAATACTTTGAAAGATGGGTAAAGGCCACTATTATATAAATGAGATTTGTAAACAAAGACATGAAATATTTTCTCTTGTCATTCACAATTCAAACGGCACTGTTTTCAGTTCTCATGTGCCAACCTACTAACACAGGATCAAATTTTGCAGCATGTACTCTAACTAAAGTGTGGTTTCTCAGACCTCCTGTCCTTGACATTCCCTTGTGCTACTTATATAGTGAACAGAATAAACATTAATTTTTTTGTTCATGAACAGAGACAAGAATTCTAATTTTCTTTCCTGGGGATAAACAATATTTAATTGGAGCCTAAGAAAAATACTGCATTATGGTTTAAATCTGTGGACAATATGGTAAACATTAATTTTCTGTAAGAAAATTCTGAAAGCATATTCAGTCCTTTCAAGTAGAAAATTAACCCCTCTCAGAATCTTTTGTTACCCAAACCTTTTCTATCATCTCCATCAATTTTACAAATGGACCTCTGAAGACATCTAATCTACTCTTCTATTTTATAAATAAGGAAACTAAAGCCCAAAGAGGTTAAGAGACTCACTGAAGGTGAAAGCAGTAGACATGGGATTAGGCCTCTTCACTTTGCATCTGTGCTTATTTTTCTTTCAAGGCCTTGACACTGGCATCACTTTAGGTGATTATTCTTATTCTTTTGTTAGTCAAAACCCTAAAGCAGCACAATAAATCTTAGCACATACAAAAGATATAGTGGTAATAGCTAACATTGACTGAGTGTTTAACATATGCTAAGGACCCTTCTAAATGCTTTACGTATTAATTCATAAACGAATTAGCCTATGTAGCAATCCAGTATGGCAGGTATGAACAGAAATTCCATTTACAGAGGAGGAGCATCAGGCACACAGAGTGAAGATGGAGCCCAGGGGCTTCAACAGAAGGAATGTGATGGGGACTATAGCTACCACCCCATTCATTTGGGTCAGCTAGTGTTCAGCTCCAAAAAAACTGTGAATTTGTAGGAAGGCTAAGCCATGGCTGCCAGTTCTTCCAATTTTCTGAAAGAAGCTAAAATTTCAAATTTTTACTTGAAACATCTCAAATGGTGGCTCATTTAAAAACAAAAACGTAGCATTGCTCTCCATGCAAATGCACATAAACACATACCACTCTGTATAGTGTTAAGACCACAATATGCCCCAAAATGTTTGAGAATGACAGTATTTGCTGGATAAAACTCTTGCCTAATTAAGATTACTGAAAGACCATGGTTCTCAAAAATTAGGGAAGGGATACACATATTAGGAACCCTATCTGTGCTTCTTCTTTTTCTTTATTCCATCACGGAGGGGAAAAGAATACCCTCTCTCAAAAAAACAAAAGCCAGCATCCTTTGATTCATTACATACTTATAGACTATTGATGCTACAGCAGAGGAGCTATTACCGAGAGTAAGGTGATGCCTTTCTACAGGGAATGAGGAATGAACCAGATGTTAGATATTATCTTCAGTGAGGCTTTCTTAGCCCCTCTTCCCAATGTAAGATAGGTGGTAGCCTTTGTCAGCATAGTACTCAAGCAAGGAAGACTGAGGTTGTCAATTATGGCTTCTTCATTAAGTTACTTAATCAGGGGTGGATGAGTTTCTTTCAGTAAAGTAACTCACACACAAACTTCCTCCTATTTATCCAAATGCTGGCTGGGAGCTTTATCTAGGCTCACTTATGTGTCTGTACAGTGTATTGCATACCAGTCTACGCAACTGTTTATGATCTATGACCCATAATTTACCAAATGAACTAGCACATAAAGACTGATCCAAGACAACCAAGTAATTGTCCCAGAACATTTTCTGTTTACTCTCAGATTACTGTTCATCATCTAATTCCCTTGGCTCCTTAAATATAGGGTCATGCCAACTGATAAGAACTTAAGTCTCTTAGACCTGTCTCCATTTTTACTTAGTAGATACAACTTCAGTCTCCTCTTATTTCATTGTTGTCTTCAATATTAAGAGGCTCTTTTTGCCAAGGCCTTATGCCCTGAGAGGGTCTCAATCACATCCCTTCCAGAGACCATCTCAAAAAAAGTCGTCACCATAATTGATTCTCTCATTTAACAAGTTTTTCCCAGGTACCACACAATGTGTTCAGTGCTGGCAGTACATATTATTTAATCCTCCAAAGACCCCCATTATGGAAGTGTTATATTTTTAGAAGATTTTATTTATTTATTTTTAGAGAGAGGAAGGGAGGGAGAAAGAGAAGGTGAGAAACATCAATGTGTGGTTGCCTCCTGCACACCCCACAATGGGGACCTGGCCTGCAACCCACACATGTGCCCCAGCAAAAACTTTGGTTCACAGGCCAGTGCTCAATCCACTAAGCCACACCAGCCAGGGCACTGGAAGTGCTATTATTTCTACTTAACAAATGAGGAAACTGAGGCACAAAAAGACTAAATATCTTGCTAAAAGCCATACACAAAACGTAGTATGGGAAGAGCCCAAAGTCAAACCTACGTTTGCAGAACTCCAAAGCCTATTATGTTACCGCTACATATATTTATTTTGCAATATCATGATGACAGGGGTTCCAAATGAAAAACTAGAGACTATAGGTCTGAACAGCAAAGTCTTTGGGACTTATAATCAACTGTATTTGATCTATACTTCCAATAACAAAGGACAGACATCTCTTTCATCTCTGAAAGAGATGAAAAGGCCTTTCCTAATTTAAATTAGGAAATATCCTCTCTCTTTCTACTGAGGCCATGATAAAACCCAACTAGTAAGAATTTTTCCAGGGGCATTCTAACTGATTAATTCTGAAGACCTGATTTAACTGCAGATCAATTAGAATGTTAAAGTATGTTTGAGGAATATAACCCTCCTGATAAATTTTACTCAACATATTTCAATAAAAATCTACTGACACATTCAGAGTATTCTGGTAGCTCATTTCTGCAGAGCAAAGATCATCACATGAGGGTAGCACCTAAGCATGCTTTACTTGGAGCTTTTGTTTTAGACCCACTACAAAGGTTGTGTGTACATTTCAGGCGTAACCATTCATCTACCAGGGGTTTCTGGTGCTTTGTTTATGTTTGGGAGTAATTTGGTTAGTTTAGTTCCTTCACAGCCTCCTTTCAAGTGATATTTGTTTATCAGCCACAAATGCAGTCACATTAATCCATTTTGATAAGCTAAATAAACCCCTGTAGTTTGTCCATGATGTAGCCCATATGTAAATGAGTTATATATTCTTGCAGGAGAGACATGTACAATTTCAGTCCAGTCATCCTTGTCTAATGTGGCTGTCAGGTGTGTCAAGAGCAACAGATGCTTGTTTGACAAAGGACCTTTTTATTCTGGCTAATTAAGCAGTTGGACACACCCGCCTGTTAACGGTTCTGCTTTGTACAGCCAGCTCTGGTTGAATCATGTGAATCTACAGCTAAATAGGCCACATTTTGAAAGAAGGCTAATTAACCCCTAGGAGAAGGAAAAGAATATTGAAAAAACCCAGCTGCTGAATGCGACAAGATTAGCATTTCTTCAACCTGATAGGCAAAACCTAGGCAAAGCAAATGTGTTTGGAACAAACATGCATTATTGCAAGTTTCAAGGCATTCAAATGCTCTTTGTGGAACTTCCTGAAGATTATTTAATACACTCAAATTCGCAGTTGGATTCCTTTTATCACACACAATGTACATGCCAGATTAAATGGCTTAATAGTCTGACCTAATCAATTACTTATCAAACAGAACTATATTGCTGCTTAGTTTAAAAATAGGTAGTATCCACCTAATTTTTATTGAGGTTTTTCATACTGAAATAATTTGCTCTCCAAAAAACAGCAAAGTCTGCAAAGTTTAGTTCTACTATACCAGCTATCTCTTTTTTTTTTTTTTTTTTTTTTTTTGCACTGAGGAATGTAACAGGTTTAATTCAGTATAGAAAATAAAGACATGTAATTTAATTTTCAGGTACAACAAAGACTTTCTTTTTTTAGTAAAGAACAATAAATATGCTAATTTCAATTTGTACTTGAAATAAATTAAACAAAACTATGATGATAGTCACTTATTAGATGTAGTAAAAATAAATCACATTTAAAATGAGATATTCAAGAATAAATTATTTACTTAGAAACCTGTTTCAACCTAAGAGCACAGGAATGCTATCTACAGGAGAAAAATTTTGTCATAATTTAAAATTAGTACTTTTGAAATACAAAACAAGGAGTTTAACACTGATGTGCTTTTTACACAAAGATCCCAAACCATAACTGAAGTTTGGCAGCATAAAACTTTTATTACTGAAACTCTGTTTAAACATCACCTTTCTTGAATAAATGTTAGAAAATATTAATATACATAATGCCCACAGCAATTGAAATCACTATTAAAATTAGACAACTAAAATAAGCCATGTTTTTTGGTGTGGAAAGGTGAAGGAGTTGCCAATATATGCATTCCTAAACATAAAAGTAATATAAAATATATACATTTCTGACTATTCTAGAGTAGATGATTAAAAAATATTAAGATTATTCCAATTCTTAAAAAAACTAAGAATATTAAGCAACTTTCAAAGGTGATATAATATAATGGGACATTATAGAAATTTCATTTATATAGTTAAATAATCATGTGAAAATTTAATTTTTTAAAGCTTAAAAATATATTGAGCTGATTAAGTTACCTACAAATGTAAACCATGATCACTTGTTTTTTTTCCATGTCACCTCATATAAATGAAAGAAACCGATTAAGCTATAGATTGTAGTTGGACTTTTTTTACTTAAAATACACCTCTGTGAAAAGTTTATTCATGGTAAATAAAACACAGGGCTTTATCAAAACAATAAAACAAGTAACTAAAGGGATTTGAAAAGAAAGTGCATGATTTTCTGTATTATAAAAGTTCTGCTTCTTTATTTAAGTTTGATGTTGTACTCCTCATAATTGTTTATAGTTGATCTTTTGTACTAAATTGATCGGTAGAAAAATGATGGAATGATAATAGTGTAGAGTGTTCAGCAGTCATCTTCCTGTGACAGTGAATAATGCTGGCGATGATTAATCAGCACAGTGGTAACATATACAGGTTGCCTGGGAAACTTTTTTCACTTTTCAAACAAAGATTTTCTCTTAACTAAACCTTACCTTGACTCAGAATATATAAAAAAAAATCTATTTCTTTGGAGAAGAAAAATAAAATTAAATTACTTTCATAATATGAACATATTATTGAAGCCAAACTGCTGGAGTGATGTAACAATTACTTTATTTATTTCTAGTTATCAAGAGAAGGTATCATAAGTCACAGAGGTAATTTGGGGGAAAAGAGAACCAAGTGCTTGTCCAGTCTACTGCAGGTGCCATCCAGCATTTTCTCTCACTCGTGTACATGAATTAACAGGCAAATCAGTCCTACCTAGATAACATATGCTAAAAATGGGCAGTGCTCAGGTAACAGCTTAGACAAAAGAAAAATAAAATCAAAAGCTTGTAAGTATTCTACACTCTCTCCTAGTGGAAGGAGGATCTGAGAACAAAATGATAAAATATACAGAAAGATTCTTAAGCAAAATCTGTGAGATAAAGCTATAAACATTTCTTCTTATTGGTTAACCTACTCCTGACAGTGACTAGAAACTATGGGATGGGGCATTTAATAACACTTAGAATTGAAAGATGATGAACAATAAAAATTTTATCATAAACCTATCATCATCTTAATTATTAGAGATAATAATAATGGATACCATCGGTTGAGCATTTACTATGTGACAGATGCTATGCATACATTTAATCCTAATTTCACCCAGGAAGTAGATATTCCCATTTTATAGTAGAGAAGAACAAGGTTTAGAGGTTAAGTAACTTGCCCAGGGTTACAGAGCTATTCATACATAAAGCCAGGATTCAAGTCTAGGTCTATCTAACTCCAATAATGGTACCCTGTCATTGGCCCTAGACAGCTACACAGATAGCAGCACTGAGGCTATTTTAGCTATATCAACTTTAAAAGAGATAAAGAAGTCTATGGAGACATGGGGCACTAAGAAAGAATTTTAAATTTGAACACATAGACACATGACTTGCACATATGTACTGTACTAACCTAATATATGATCAATATACTTTTTTCTAAAGTCATCAAATCTATAATTTTTATGGTATGGAAAGGGATATCATGGGTTAAAAGATCCTTCACTATCCTTGTATTCACAAAATATTTTATAAATGAAAGAGGAAATAATACTCATTTGCTTTCAAAAATTAAATTTTTCCTAAAAAAATAAAAGGGCCCAGTAAAGTGAATTTGTATTCTCTTGCCCATACAATATATTTTTAAATTTTTTCTCTATGCTTCATTTCTTTTTCTTTTTATAAAAGTGGAGAATAGAGCCTTTTACAGTTTCTAACTATTCTAATGACAGGCTCAGAGAGATCAACACATCTAAAAATGGAAAATAATACTGTATAATAACATTGCTAATAATAGATATAATGTACCCTATGTTAAATATACAGTATCTTAAAGAACTGAATTCTCATTACTGCCATTTTTTACTAAACATAGTGAATGTGGGTATGTGTAAACTTGAAAAAAAACCTATTCACATACATACACTCCGGAAACACTTGCTGTAAGACTTAATGCTATTAGTCAAATGGAGTTTTTATACTGACTTTCATTCTAAATGTATACAAATGGACTTGGGATAATGATTTGGCCAAAGAATGAAAATTAAAACAGATTCAAGACTGTAGCCAAGTTTGTACTTCACAAATTTAACTGAAAATTTATACTGAACTAAAGACACTGATCCTTTGGAGCTTGTTGTATGGAAATAAATTCTACTTTCCCAGATAGCCTCTTAGACCACCACACTTCTTCACCAGTTTCCATACTCTATGTATCACTTTCTTCCAACTCATTTGCTCAGCTCCAAAACAATGGTTGCTACTAAAGTGAGTTATTTTAGGACATTTCATAAATCTGTGATTAATAATACCTGTAACTGTGGTTAGTAATATGCTTAAAATCAATTATAAGTTCTTCATGATTAAAAGCAATTATAATTATGTAATATTTTATAAAAGTGTGAAATTTCACATGAATTTATTTTCCACCATCATTCCTCTTACATTTTGATGGTCTTCATAGGGTGCTAAAAGAGGGGACAGAACTTTTCCTTCACCCCTGAAAATATGTAAACAGTGACTACCTTATCCCAATTGTACCTTTCATCACCAAACTTTTTCCTTTCCCAAATCTAATCAATTACTGAATCCAATGATTCTGCTCCTTAATATCTCTCAAAAATCTACACCTATATCTTTATCTCTGCAGTCCTTAGAGTTCAGTCTACTCCTTTCCTTAGGTCCCAATACCCTCAAGGTAAACTGCAAATCCCTTAAGAGAGCTTATCAGGCTCTTAAGAATAAGAAAAGGTAAGCTCCTGCCGCCCTTCTATCTTCCAAAGAGTATATACAACCCAGCTATATGGAACTACCCTTCAGTTCTCAAAGTTGGGACTTTTGAATAAGAATTTCCTTCTGATCAAAATTATTTTTCCTTTCCATTTCCTCTCATCTTCCTCTTTCAGCTCTCAGAATAAATTCCAAACGTCCAGCCAAGATGGAGGCGAGCTGGACACGCTGTGCCTCCTCTCACAACCAAGATTAAGGACAACAAAAATATAGAACCAAAAAAAAAAGAAAACCCAAACAGGACAGAGAGAAAATTGAATTGCATGGGAGTCTGACAACAATGATTCACCCAGACCGGTAAGAGGGGTGGAGTCAGCAGCCAGCAGAGCTGGATTCCAGCAGGATAAGCTGCTGGTGGTCCTGGGCACGCAGTCACTCCAGGCACACAGGCTACGGCATTGCTGAATGCAAGGAGGCCAAGTGGGCGCACAAGGCGGCGCACTGCGGACACACATTCACGCACAGATAAACCAGGCGAAAATGGGCAGCAAGACAGACTGCGCAAAGAGGGCCCTAGCACCGGGAAGTGAAGCCTAAAAGCACCCATTGAAAATACTTGTAGGGGCTGAGGTGCTGGGGGGAAGTCCCAGCCTCACAGGAGAGTTTGTTGGGGAGACCCACGGGGTCCTGGAGCACGTGCTGGCCCACCCACACGGAAATCAGCACCAGGAGGGCCCAATTTGATAGGGGAAAGAGGCTGAAGGGACTGGAAACCGCAAAAGAGCATGGAGCAAGCGCCACTGTTCCCTCTCGGACCCCGCCCCCACATCCAGCATCATAACCCAGTGACTGGGCTGCCCCACCCTGGTGAACACCTAAGACTCCACCCTTCACTACTTAACATCCACGACCAGACACACACACACACACACACACACACACACACACACACACACACACACACACAAAACAAGGATAGTTCAAAAGGGAGAACAGACCGGGGCCCTGGAGCTAATTCATCTGAGTGACCAGGAGGTGGTCAACCTATCAGATGCAGAGCTCATAGCACTAGTAGCCAACCTATCAGAAGCACAGTTCAAAACTCTGGTGATTAGGAAGCTCACAGAACTGGTTGATTTTGGTCTCAAATTAGGGGAACAAATGGAGGCTACAATAAGTGAAATGAAGAAAAACGTACAGGGAACCAATAGTGATGGGAGGAAAACTGGGACTCAAATCAATGGAGAAGACCAGAAGGAAGAAAGAAACAACCAAACAGAAAAGAAGGAAGAAACAAGAATTCAAAAAAATGAGGAGAGGCTTAGGAACTTCCAGGACATCTTTAAATTTCCAACATCCGAATTATAGGGTACCAGAAGGGGAAGAGGAAGAGCAACAAGTGGAAAACTTATTTGAACAAATAATAAAGGAGAACTTCCCCAATCTGGCAAAGGAAATAGACTTCCAGGAAGTCCAGGAAGCTTAGAGAGTCCCAAAGAAGTTGGAACACACCAAGGCACATCATAATTACATTAGCCAAGATTCAAATGAGAGAATTCTAGAAGCAGCAAGGGATAAGGGGACAGTCACTTACAAAGCAGTTCCCATCAGACTGTCAGCTGATTTCTCAAAAGAGACCTTACAGGCAAGAAGGAGCTGGAAAGAACTATTCCAAGTAATGAAAGGCAAGGACCTACATCCAAGATTGCTCTATCCAGCAAAGCTGTCATTTAGAATGGAAGGGAAGATAAAGCGATTCTCAGATAAGGTCAAATTAAAGGAGTTCATCATCACCAAGCCCTTATTATATGAAATGTTAAAGGGACTTAACTAAGAAAAAGAAGATAAAAAATAGGACAGTAAAAAGACAGCAAACTCACAGATATTAACAAGCACACCTAAAACAAAAGCAAACTAAGCAAACAGCTAGACCAGGAACACAGAAATGGAGATCACATGGAGGGTCTGCAACAGGGGAGTGGGAGGAGGAGAGAGGGAGAAAAGGTACAGAGAATAAGTAGCATAGACAGTGGGTAGAAAATAGACAGGGGGAGGGCAAAAATAATGTGGGAAAAGAAGCTAAAGAACTTATGACACATGGACGTGAACTAAAGGGGGAAATGTGGGTGGGAGGGGGTGTGAAGGGCAGAGGGGAATGATGAGGAGAAATGGGACAACTGTAATAGCATAATCAACAAAATATAACTAAAAAAAATATGCCATGGGCCCTCGCTGGTGTAACTCAGTGGTTTGAACACGGGCCTGGGCACCAAAGGATCGAGGTTCAATTCCCAGTCAGGGCACACATCTGGGTTGCAGGCCAGTTCCCAGCAAGGGACACACAAGAGGCAACCAAACATTGATATTTGTCTCCCTCTCTCCTTCCCTTCCCCTGTAAAGATAAATAAATAAAATCTTTAAAAAAAAGAATAAATTCCACTTCTCAGAGGCTACCCTTACTTCTTAACAAATCTGGGTATCCTGTCATTATTCAGTGCACAACAATTATCATTCTGTACTATAACCATCTCTCCCACCAGATTATAAACACTGCAAGCACATGAACTATCTTTTTCACTTATAAATAGGTAACAATGCCTAATGTACAGAGGATCTTCAATACATTGTACAAACAAATGAATCTACAAGGGGATAAGTTTAAGACCCTGCTAAAACATTACTGTTAGAGTATGCTATACCAGAGACATCCAACACTTTAAAATTACATATAAATAAAGTTTTCTAGTAGAGCCATTTCCAATCAAGTTACTCATTATGAATATTTTCTCTTAATTTTCTAATACAATTTCATTCTCAATTCCCATTATGGTAGGATTTTATACAATTCCCATAAGCCAAGATTTGAAAGCCTCAACAGATTTGTGTATAATTTATATAAAGAAACAAGGATTAAATAAACCCAAATGAGCAAAATAAGTCTTCAGCTATTGCTCTTAACCTCCTGACACATCCTTTATTGCATTTTAATAAGTATGCCTGATTCACCAACTTGTGGATTCAGATCCAATGCTTTAATCATATCATCTTAGAAAAGGTGGGCTGGTAGGGTTCCTTTGTTTTTATGAGACAGAAGCACTCAGAGATCTTTAATTTTCCTGGCTAAAATGCTAAGAACAAGTCATTAGTCTAATAGTAATTGTTCTAACTTCATTAATTAACCACTTGAAATTTAGTTGAGCTTGACCATATTTAACTGACATTCTTTTATTTCTCTTAACAATCATTGGAACTTTTGGGTAGAAGCCTCTAGTTACAAATTAGGTAACACATCTATATAAAGATTTTACATATATAATTTCATTTGTCCAGAAATTCTGTGAGGTTATGTACTATTATTATCCCATTTTTATAAATGAAAAAACTTAGGTCCTAAGCTTAAAAAAATATGAGCCCAAGGTCACACAGCTAGAAATGCTCAGTGAGGACTCAAATATACCATACCATCTATTAGGTTCCAGGAGCAAAAATTTGTTTTCTTGTTTCATTTTTCAATGCAGCCATATGCTGAATTAGGCTTGTGACAATTTAAATGTTTTTCAGACCAAACATTATGTTGTCCTGTCAAAAGTAACAGTCTTTTCTACATTTTTAATCTATGTCATAGGAATTAGACATGCTGTAATTTTTTAAACAAGTTACTAATTTTCTAAGGAGTTATCTTCAAAAAAATCTTAATTTCATTTACAACAATGCAGAGTACCTGACAAGATGGCTGTCTATTCTATTCTGTAGATCTCAGCAAAGACTAATAAAATTTCTGAATTTTGTGGGTTCTACCCTACCTTTGCTGAGGCATCAACATGGATAGGCTTGCTGGAATTTGATTCAGGATTAAGAAAATGCTTAAAAATTATAATGGCTTTTTTTCTTAAATCTTGGAGTTGAGCTCTCCAAGATTTCCACCATCAATTCCACTCCTCTGACTGGCTGCAGCTTCTCAGATGCCACAAGAAGAGACAGTTTCAACTAGTTAATTCTCAGAAAAATGGGATTGGGGTCTTTGGCAAAAGAGCCAGTGGTTGCTACTCCCTGACCTTTATATACAGTCACAAACTTCCTTCAGCAACTCCAAGAAAAACATATTTAACTCTACTATCTAATGACATTGCAATGAAGGGCATTAATTGAGAAGTAGAGCTTTAAGGAAGGTTACAGCCAAAGATAGTGCTGAGGGACACCAGAGCAATACTGTAGAAATGTCTTCCAGGCCAACTACCATATTTATTCCTGCTTGAACACAGGACCATCTTTCCTTGATAAATGTCAAATACATCATCATATACCTTTATCTATTCATTTTGTTCCTTCAGTCAAATACTCATATGAGACATATTTTGCTACACTGACCATAAGAGCAGAAAAGTATAAAATCCCCCAATTCTCATCCAGACCTTTTATTGTACTTCTTCCATATCTCAGTCTGTGTTATGGTAGCCATCTCTCTCTCTCTCTCTCTCTCTCTCTCTCTCTCTCTCTCTCTCACACACACACACACACACACACACGCTAACACACAAGGAAGCAGAGACCTTCTAAATGATTCCAAATGTGGCTACAAGGTGTGGCTGAGTAAAAACCACTCTACTTCCAAAGATAGTAGAACGCTTCCATCACAGCTTCACTGTCCCCCCACCCTGGTGGATGGTGAAGAGGATGAATAACACCGGTTCTACTCTGCCAAAAATCAACTTGCTAAGGATCATTTTGCCACATGGCCAATTTGACAAATCAAACAAATCATTGAAAACTTTTATTTAACCATGTATACTGATGATATAATATATACTGAATGAAAGTTTTAAAGGGCCTTTTAAAATCTTTGATGCTTACGTTGATGAGTTTAAGGTTTTAATTTACCTGAAATGTTACTGCAAGTCATCACTGTAGCCTACTACATAACATCATAGTTCCATAACTATATTCTGGAATTCTACCTTTTTCTGGGTCAGAAACTTGAAAATGAGAAATTTGTTTACTTTAAAGCAAAGGGTTGTGCATGTCTTGAATGCCATGGAGTTTATAAATGATAATAGGGAAGGTTTATTTCATTCAACATATTTTCATCCATTGAAAGAATTCTATATTCAAGATGACATTCTAACCAACTGAGGTACCCAGCCAGAGCCACTACTCAATTTACAAATTTGCCAACATGTCAACTAATTTGTCAACATGTCAACAATTTACAAATTTGTCAACATGAATATGTTGCTTCTGTCTTAAGCAATTGAAAGATCATCAGTACATGAAATATCAATGATAAATTTGGCACTCAGCTGATGGTACTAGTACTGATAATTATTTCTGTTATAAATGTGTCTGTAGGGAAATTGTTAAAAAATTAAAACTAAGTTAAAACTGATTAATACTTCCCACCAAAAATTTCAAAGGCTTCCACAATTATTTTATGCAGTGTGATTTATGATGAATTTTATATGTAATTAATAGAAACATATTTTGGGCAGTTGATAATTTAGAAAACTGGTTCTTGGCAAATTTAACAAAACAACTATTCAGTAAATTTCTATTTCAGCAGACAGCTTTTAGGCAAGCTATCAATTCAGTAAACTGACAACTCAAAAAATTGGGAGTAGGGAGGTATTATAATAGGTTTTCAGATAATTGGCCTATTTCCCAATATCACAGCATTTTAAAGTTAGAAAGTATCAGGAGATCATTTAGTTCAGACTCTCATTTCACAGAGAATCTGAGACCTAGAAACCAAATGGATCCATTAGTTAGTATCATCACTGGCATTAGAATTCAAATCTCCCAATTGCCCATCAATAGCTCTTCTAACAGACTATCATTTATAAATAAAACAGGAAAGAAGACACTCAAAAAGAAGGAAGGCCTGCCAGAAGCTCAAAGTGCTCATTACACAATGAAAGAAATACTCATAACATGGAGAGTGCAATTCTAAAGTAAGAGGAGGTCTTAAATGTTTCTAAGTTTCCTTCTCACATAAATGAATAAGACACTTTCAGAGTGTTTAAAAAAGACTGCAAGTAAGGCAATCTTTGTTTGTGTGTGGAGACATCAACTAAAGTGGTTCACTGGATTTTATGTTCTGTGGGGATTCTGGATCATTTTACAAAATTGTTTTTTTCTCAGATAAATGAAGCATTATGGTACTCTAGGTTCAGTATTTTCTTATTGAATAGAGGAAGTATCTGAGTGGTTCAGGTTCAGAAATTTTTTATTGCACTATGTTCATATGTAACCTATAATAAACAAACTGATTAACTGTGTTTACAGTGAAATAAAGAAACCAAAGAGACTAATTTCTAGTTTGCCAAAAAGAGGGGGAGGGGAAGCAAAATTCAACACCACAGTAACTGCTACCAAAATAACAAATTTTGAATTTTCACTTGCAGTAAATAAGTATAATTTTGGGGTGTGAGACAGAAACCTTTTAAATGTAATGGTTTGTATAACAGCTTTTGTAAGGTGCACTTTTTGAAAGTCAAACAGCATGAAATGCTCAAAAGGGTAATCAGTTTTAGATGGTAGGTTTACAAGCTTTCTGCAACTTGTACTATTTATCCATGTTAAATCGTTTTGCAATTACCTCTTACATATTATGTTCATGCTTTCTTTTTAAAAGATTTAAAACTTGTTTTGTACAAATGTAACCCTGAAACCAACCATACTGCTTGATTTCCTCAATCACCTGATGCATACTGTTGGTTCTTGTTAGCTTACAAGTTGTCCACACCTAATTTACATAGTAGTACTTCTGCTAGGTATATTGAAGGATATTAAAGCCATGTAGCAGTAAAGACCTGCCAATGAAACCTATCAAAAATTATATTTTTAAATAACCTTTCTTATGAAGGTAACATAAATGACTTTCTTGTTGTAACAAAATAGTAAGCTAACATTTACACATTATATTCAAAGCTATATATAAATATGGGCTTATTACTTCTCATGGTTCCATGGAGTCATTTTTCACACAAAACAGATTTATAAGAATGGTGGTTTTTAAATGCAACTGAAAGGTTATTTATATATGAAAAATCCATTCAATTTCTTTATAACATTTACTCGACATTTAATGATACATTCTTTTAAATTAAGACAACGCTAGAATTTCTTTAAACGAGGCTAAAGAATCATTTGTCCTTACCGTCTCTTCCTCCTCCCTGCTCTCTGTCCTTTTCTCCATGTCCTCTCTCCCTGGTCTCCTGCCTTTTACTCACCACCCTACCCCTGCTGCACCTTACCAAATATAAGTACCTAGTCAAGGCCCATAGTTGAATAGTAGCTACACAACAGCCTCTTCAAACTGCTCTAATTATATAAACTGAGTCAGCAGTGTAGCTAATTATAGCAATAATTTTTTCTTTCAGATTGTTTTTGTACATCTTAACAACTAATTCTGACATAATCATGGGCTTGAATTACAGTCATGTTATTACAATCTATATAGACATCAAAATAAAATCTAAATTATTTTCAATACTATGTATAAGCCACATGATCAAAGTATTCGGTGTCTCAAAACACAGCTTACTGTGAAATCAGATAACCAGTGCTAAATATTCCTGACTTATACTTTCCAGACTACAGTAGAACCATTCTATAATAAGATCAATTGATATATTGATCAATAAGATCAATGCTAGTCATGTTGTGTTACTTCACTTCATGTAGCTATGTTCAGAGTAATGTAGTCTCAGAGACTTGAAGGTTGGACAGAACCTTTAAGGTAATGATCCTGGCTCATGGTTTGGACCAGGAACTGTCTGTCTGAATCTCCATAAAGAAATTCTACTTAACAGGTGCACTAAAATGGGGAGTCAAAGCAGCTCTACCTAATACATAGAAATAAACACAGAGAGGCTGCCAAATAGAGGAGACAAAGAAATATGTCCGAAGTGAAAGAACAGAACAAAACCCGAAAAAAATAACTAAGCAAAATAGAGATAGCCAACCTATTAGATGCAGAGTTCAAAACACTGGTGATAAAGACACTCAGAGAACTCACTGAGTATGGCAAAAGCATAAGGGAAGAAACGAAGGCTACACTAAGTAAAATAAAGAAAAATCCACAGGGAAACAACAGTGAAGGAAAGGAAGCCAGAGTTCAAATCAACAATTTGGAATATAAGGAAGAAACAATCAACCAGAACAAAATGAAGAAATAAGAATTAAAAAAAAAGAAAAAGGAAAGAATAAGACTCTGCAACATCTTGAAAGGTGGCAATGTCTGAATCATAGAGATGCCAGAAGGAGAAGAGGAAGAACAAGAAATTGAAAACTTATTTGAAAAAATAATAAAAGAAAACATCCCTAATTTGGTGAAGGAAATAGACATACAAGTCCAGGAAGCACACAGAGTCCCAAATAAGTTGAACCCAAAGAGGACCACACCAAGACACATCATAATTAAAATGCTGATGGTTAAAGATAAAGAGAGAATCTTAAACACAGCAAGAGAAAAGGAGTGAGTTACCCACAAAGGAATGTCCATATGACTATTAGCTGATTTGTCAAAATAAACTTTGCAGGCAAGAAGGGGCTGGAAAGAAGTATTCAAAGTTATGGAAAGCAAGGAACTACAACCAAGATTACTCTATCCAGCAAAGCTATCACTGAGAATTAAAGGGCAAAGAAAGTGTTTCCCAGACAAGATAAAGCAAAAGTTCATCATCACCAAACCTTTATTACATGAAATGTCAAAGGGACTTAATTAAGAAAAAGATAAAAACTATGAATATTAAAATGACAAGAAACTCACAACTACCAACTGAACCTAAAAAACAAAAATAAAAACAAAAACAAACTAAGCAAACAACTAGAACAGGAACAGAACTGTAGATATGGAGATCATTTGGTGGATTATCAGCGGGAAGGGGGAAGGGGGAGAATGGGGATAAAGGTACAGGGATTAAGAAGCATAATTGGTAGGTACAAGACAGGGAAGGTTAGGAATAGTATAGGAAATGGAGAAGCCAAAGAACTCACATGCACAATCCATGAACACGAACTAAAGGGGGAACTGATGTAGGGAATGGGGGATACCAAGTAGAGTGGGGCAAGGGGGGAAAACTGGGACAAGGAATAGCATAATCAATAAAATATACTTAAAAAAAAAAAGAAATTTTACCTACACTTTACAAGAGATATTGTTAAGTTACAGAATTTAGCTCTTGACTCCAAGGTAACTCCACTTGTTTGTTTGTTTGTTTGTTTGTTTGTTTGTAAGTACAGAAATCATAATTAGAGTATAAAGGTAAAAGAGGCAAAGGCTTCAAACAACTTAATAAGGAAAGATTAGTTCATTTTTACTGTCGTTTCTTTTTTCCTAATGTAAATGCGTTGACTAAAAAGTCAAAAAGACATGCCAGCCTGATTACAAAGTTATTTTTAGAAAGAGAAAACTCTGAGTATCTTTGAACTTCCAGAAAAAAATTTTAATTTCTTACATTTTTATTATAGTTGCTGGCAATTCTACTGTTAAATAATTTTTCTTCCAAACTGAATATTAATAAAGCTACTACCAATGCTGAAAATCTATTTTTATTGTTAAATGTGACTTGAATAAAAAACCAATAAATAGGGCAATTTAAAAAAATAATTTTTTTGTACTGATGAATCTAAAAATCACATTCAAGTTGCTTCTTAAGGCAAAGACTTTATATATATATAAACATTTATTTCAGTTTTATAAGAAAAAAACAAAACTCTTCCCTTGGGAAATACATAAAATGCATAAATTTCTACAAAATTTGTTCACTTTATAGAAAAATCTAATTTTTTTTTAGTTACCACCTTTTCTCCAGAGAACTTGCCCAAAACAGAAACATCTACATCTTGTTGGGAGAACATTATTGAAATATTTGTTTAAAGCATAACATAGTACATAACAAGTAGCGCTTTGTAAGTGTACTTTTTTCTTAACAAATAAATTATTTGCCTAAAAAATTATTTTATTAAATATTATGAAAACTCAAGAACAATTAATAAATCATAATTTAAGTGATTTATGTTCCTTCCAAAGACTATACAGTCAAATTATTTTTTACACAGGAGTTAAATCAATATTTTAGGGATAGCATATTACAGTTTATGATTTGTCTGAGTTGCTTAGGAGTAAACTGTTTTCCTTTTAAATGGTCCACCTTTAGCATTTAATTATGCTCTTTTTCTTTTATTTTTTTATTTTAATTGTTGTTCTTGTACAGTTTTCTGTCTTCTACTCCCATCCCAGCCCACTGCCCCAGCCTTCCTCAGCTCCCTCCCATTTCCACCCCCCCTAGCTTTTGTCCATGTGTCTTTCATACTTGTTGCTCTAAACCCTTCCCCTTTTCCCTTGAAATTCCTATCCCTCTCCTCTCTTGTTCTCAATTTCAGTGTCTCTGGTTATATTATGCTTGTTTGTTTGTTCTGTTGATTAGGTTCCTTTTAAAGGTGAGATCATATGGTATTTGTCTTTCACCTCCCGGCTTATTTCGCTTAGCATAATGCTCTCCAGACAAGAAAAGGAAATAAAAGGCATCCAAATTGGAAAGGAGGAAACAAAACTATCATTATTTGCAGATGACATGATAGTGTACATAGAAGATCCTATAGACTTGGCCAAAAAGCGGCTTGACATAATAAATGAATTTGGCCAAACAGCAGGATACAAAGTCAATATCCAGAAATCAAAGGCATTTCTGTATACCAATAATTATGTTCTTTTTCATGTATATGTTTAACATGAGGGGGAAAAAACCCTCAATAGAAAATATTATCTAAAACTACTGTAGACCCTAGACACAGTTTCTTTAAAGAATTCATCTCTGCTTCCTTTTCTTTTTGCTTTGAAGACAAGAACAAATGCTCCTGAGTGTGGAATTTAACCTAACAGTTCACTGCTTTAACGCCTTCACAGGCAAGCTAGCTGGAGCAAATATGAGCTAACTTCTACAGTACAAAAGTTCTCTTAGCAACTGTGAGTAAGACTGCAAGTGAAAAACCTCTAACGCTTTTTTTTTTTTTTTTTTTTTGGTATGTATGTATCTGTCAGTGCGGGAGGATAAATGCTAAGAAATAAACCAAGAAACAGGGGGAAAAGATACCCTCCACCACACACACACACAAACTTGTAAAATGTGTTTCTCTCTACTTTATAAAATGGACAATAAGGTCTAGAAAGTGAAATTTACCAAATTTCACCACTAACAGAAGACAATACCAGGACCCAAAATGAACTCCACCTAACTATAAAAATCTATGCTCCTGCCATACTCCAGTCTGCTCATTCTTTTTTTTCTGTTGTTTTTTCATATTTTCAAGTTCATGTAAACAGAGTTTGGGTTTCACATTTGAAATTTTCAATTAGTATGAGAATGGCACTCTTAAGAGTAAAACCATCCTGCAAAGTCAGTGAGAAATTTAAAAACACCACGGACTTCTTTAAGTGTTCATTTTACACACTAGTTTGAAACATCCAAATAAATATTTGCTGTCTTACTGAAAGAGAACATTGCATTAGATAGCATTTTAATAGGTATAATAATAGTTCCTTATCTATTTAAGAATAAAGCTAATAAATTATGCTCATCACCTACATCCACCATAAATTCAATAAATATTCACTCACTGAATGCAGGTCACTGTCATTAGATACTGGGAAAAGATGGCAAGGTGAAGAGATTGTTAACTTCACTACCTGCCTCTTCTTTTTTCTCCCCCTAACAAGGACTACATCCTTGTCCTTCTGAGTTCCACCCTGTATACACTGTTCCTCGAATATTTTGCTGCGTCAACATTCACTTATTGTATAATGACTTTCAAATATATTGTCCCAGCTCCTCCTCCTCCTTGACCTAAATTCTAATCCCATAATAACAAGCTGCCTCTTTGCAAATGCAACACAGTGAGATCCAAGATGATATTCTCTCTCACACCCTATCAGTGGCTGATCCCTCAACCTCTCTATCAGTTTCCAAAAGGCAGGGGTGATGTGCCTGATTGTCCCAGCCTCTTGTCTTCCCAGAGCTTCACTGCCTAGCTCTGCTCCAAACTCTGAATCTATTTGGTTTAGTTATCATACCCACTCTTGGTAACTTCACCTATTTCTTCTTTGAGCCACATACAAATGTTTCTAGGTCTAAAGAACAGAATAAAGTTTGAGAAGATACTGACTGTGAAGGTAAACTAAAAGTACTTACTTGGTAGTCAGATATTAACTTCCATAATCCTTACATGGCAAGGCTTTTGAAGTTCCATAACAGGCCAAACAAGTTAACTATACACTTTATAAACACTATTCCATTTAATTGACAACCAAGATAGAAAACAAATACTATATGAGTACATAGGACAGCAACTCAATGAGGTAATTATTATCCACATTTTAGGCATAAAAGTTAGAGTGGTTAAATAACTTGTCCAGGGTCAGAAATACAGAAATACAGCAATAGAAGAGGTAAGATGGAATCATAAAATTAATCAAGTCATTTGAAACAAACATGAAAAGAGGAAAAAGGAATCAAAGCACAGATAGGACAAACAGAAAACAAAGAGCAACATGATAGATTTAAATTCAACTATGTCAGTAATGACATAAAACATAATTTAAACATACAAATGAAAAGGCAGAAATTGTCATATCATATAAAAGGACCAAGACCAAGCTAAATGTTGTTTATAGAAATCCACTTTGGACATAATGTCACAGACAGGTTAAAAGTAAAAGGATTGAAGTAGATATATCATACTCTAATAATACCAGACAAAACAGAAAAAAATATAAGGGGAGTCATTTCATAGTAATAGGAGTCAATTCATGAGAGACTATATGATCCTAAATATTTATGTACCTATTTTATCAGAACTTCAAAATACATAAAGTAAAACCTGATTGAACTGAAAAAAGAATAAAATACACTATCACAAATAGAGATTTTAACACTCATCTTTCAATAATTGTTATAATAAGTAGACAGGAAATCAGTAAGGATATAAAAAATTTGAACAACACCATCAACCAACTTGGCTCACTGACATTTATGGAACATTCTACCCAACAACAGAAGAACCCACATCCTTCTCAGGCACATACAGGACATTTACCTCGACAGGCCACATTCTGACCACAAACAAATCTCAATAAATTTCAAGAATTCAAGTCTCATAAAATAAGTTGTCTGATCTCAACAGAATTAAATTAGAATCAATAACAGAAAAATATCAGGTGGGGATGGCTGGTGTGGGGGGAGCAACAGGGTGAAAATGCAGACAACTGTACTTGAACTACAATAAAAAAAAATCAGAAAAATTGCCATATCCTTGGAAACTGAATAATATACTTCTAAAGAACCCTTGGGTCTAAGAAAAATTAGAAAGTATTTTGAACTGAATGAAATTGAAAATGCAACCTACTATAATTTATGAGATGTCTTTCCACCTCAATGCATACTAGTGAAGAAAAAAAGAACTAAATGAATAAATTAATTAACATATTTTCAAGTGAAGAAAATCAAGAATTAAAAATAAAAAAAGATCATGAATTCATAGACTATTAAAACTGGATGAATTATATAAAATCCTTGTAAAATTTGTGAACTCACAAAATTTACAGAGGAAACAGCTCCAGGAAGAACAGATGATTTGTTGAATAGGGTTTAAAACAGTGAATATTTAAGAATGAGCAGTCTTTGCTAGTAGCGACATTATACAAATATCTGAGCTCTTCAAATTCCTATTTTCATGTAATAAAAGCAGTTAAAGATTTTGTAAAATGGAAGCGTACATGCCTAATTAAGGTCAGTTTTTGTGCCTTATATGTATGTTCTCCATATCTCCACACACAGCATAACAATTAAGAGTACTAAATTCTCAATTCACATTGCCTAACGTCATACTCAGGCTTCGCCACCAGTAGCCATAATATTAGGCAAATTATTTAACCACCAGCACCTCTGTTTTCTCAACTGTAAATTAGCAATAAACCATAAAATGAGAATAACTAGTTTCCACCTCCTAGATTGAGCATAAGGATGAAACAAGTTAATGACTTTTGTGGGGTCACAACAGTGCCTGGTACTCAATAAAGGACAACTATTTTTACATAGCACTGATTTATAATTACCTGAAGCTTACTAGTCGACAAAACAACTTTAATTTTTTTAATTAGGTGACATCAATTAAAATAGAATATCAGCTCAGAGAAAAAAGTTGCTTCTAATTCATGTGTGTAAAAAAAGGCTTAGAAGCTATTTGAAAGTAAATGTCAAAACAAAGCTGGGGCAAATTTCTTCTTGAAATAAGAGACAATGATGCAATGAAAAATTATCTATTACATGGAGTGTTTGGAGATCAACTGACAAATTTAATACTATCACATATGAGATAATACTATGCCTTCAATTATTCCTTCTAATGTGATCTATTTAACTAGAATTTATGGATTTAAATTTAACTTTTAAAAGGTTAAAAATATACCTCTTAAAACATTTATTTCTAAATTTGTTTTAAATGGATACAAGGCAGTGTTCAGCAGTATAGTACTTGAGCAAATTCCATTTGGTATAAGAAAACAACAAAATAAATGTAGAACACATTTCACATTTTTTATTTTATGCAACTTCAATGCTTTCAACACTGCATACATTACTAAAAGCACAAAAATAAATGCTGTACTATGAAACTGTAAAGAATACAAAACTGATATAATTATACTTTATAATTTCTTCCAAATATCAAAAGAACAAGTTTTTTTTTTAATTAAAATAATTTCATGTGTCCCTTATCTGTTCTACCAACTAAGGTAGAACAAGTATTTCAATAAGTTTCTCCAAAATTTCATATTTTAATAAAAACTAGTTTTACAATGTAAGCTCTGTCTTTCTGATAATGATGCCATGCCTCCCCTCAGCTGGGCTAAATAAGCATGAGACTGAATGAATGTGGTGATAAAGTATCAAACGAGTCTGACTTATTATTCTACTGTTGTGGAACTAGGTGAGTAGATTTTCCACCTTTAGTAACATAACTAAAATTTCACCTGTCACCTTAGCATTTGTAAAATCACCTTTCTCTTCTCCTCATGCCACATGGGTACTTCTTCCTCAGTCCCAGAACTGTGAGCAAGCTTGTCATGATGGCACAGAAAGGCAACGAATGAGCAAGACTACCTGGACAAGGCAGAAAGCACATGTGCGACCCGCAGCACCACTTGTTCCTCTGCGCAGCCTGTTAGCCTCCATCCATGCTTAAGTCAGCCAGAAGCAAATTAAAGCTCTCAGCATGTGTGTGGCCTTCTTTGAGCTCTGTGCAATGAACTGTATCAACCAGTACTTTGCACCACTGGGAGAAGGATCGAGGCCAGGAAACACTCATATATCAGTAGAATATGAATAGGACACTCTTATGCTTCACTGAGCCTAACATCTACCAAGAGAACACAGAAACCTTAAAACGGAAGCCCAGAGCAAAAAAACTAAGATGGCTTTGAGGGCTGAGTATGATCATCAATCATCATCATCAAATAATTAGCTAAACTTTACCACTTACAAAATATTTATACATACATTATTTTATTTGATCCTCACAACAGTCCTGCGAAAACCTATATGTATTTTTATAATTAACTATATTTTGCAGATAAAGAAACTGAAGCAAGAAGTTTAAGAGGCTTGTCTAAGGTCACTTTAACCAGTAAGTGAGCAGGAACTTGACTTCAATTTTTTCTAAAAATAACTGTAGATTTCAGTCTTTCATCTATATTGCTGTATCCCATACAGACGAGGAGGGGCAAATTGAAGGAAGTAGGTTCCACACCGGACAAGGTCAGCAATTATACCTATAATCCAATGTATTTCTCACTACCTTTAATCAAAAGTCCCATTCCTTCCTTTACTTCATTACCTCTTTCATTCCGGTTCTTTTCATCAGATGACACAAAATGACAGAAAACATTTTGTCAATTTAAATCCCTAAGTACTGATCTGTGTAACCAAAGATATCCCTAGGTCGAACCTGTAATCAGCAAATATGGATCCTTTCTCCCATGAAGTTCTGTGGGCATATCAGAAACTGACCTAAGGAGTAATAAAATTTGTGAAAAATCTCAGAGACAAATATTTTTACTAAGTGTCACAAAAAGCAAGCAGGAAATGAATAATCTACAGGCTATCTCCTGGATCTAGACGGACTGTCCTCTGCAGGCTGGCTACACTCAGTGACTGAGCTAGAATAAACACTAAGAAATAAGAAACTAAGTCACAAAAAATGGCAAAATAAAATATTAATGACCCTCTGAAGAACTATCCAGATTATCATATTAAGTGTTTACAATGTGTTCTAAACTCAAAGCTTACAATATCCTGAGGAGTGTCAAAACTAAGAGGAAGAAGATGTTAGCAAAAACAATGGAGAAGAAACCCCTATTGATTAAATATAATTGCTTAAAGGGTAATACATTTGCTAAAGAGCTGAGTATCTTCCTTTCATCTAAAACTTAAAATTTAATACAGGAAAAAAAGGAACATTTAAATCACCAGACAACCAGTTAACAGATATAATCACTGTTAACATTTTCTAGTCAATTTTATGAAAATATATGACAGAAGGAATGTGCATTTAAAAACAAATACTATCAAGCACTTTTATTGTATAAAATAGTGGATTAAAATTCTAACATTCCAAGTCCTTCATCTATATGAAATAGTTTGATCGTCCCACTAACCCAATGAGAGTCCTATTATTCCTAGGCACAGATGGAACCCAAGGCATGGAACTTTTATACTGTAGTTGTAGAGATACTATGTGACACAAATGAAATATATAAGGTAACCCTGATAGAGTAACTCTTTCACATTTCCTTCTACTACACTTTCTTGCTGCTCTTCTGTACCCAACACAATGCACTTAAGAGCCGAATGCAATGTAAACTGCAGCAGGTAACTTGAACCCATAAACAGAATCTATAATCCTGTTGATGGGAACTAATCACTCCAAAAGTCAAAAAGATTGTACAGCATCCAACACAAATAACACCCCTTTTTAAGGAGCTGGTAATCTATACCAAATCTTTTGTTACAAAATCATAAGCATGTAATTCTGTAACATAACAATATCACAATCAAGCACACCGTATGACATTTTAGGTGAAATGTTCAAATTGCTGTCCATCTCATGTGAGACATTCACATACCCTACCAACCACACTCAACGGCGTTACTTCTGCCAGACCCTGTACTTTGTTATAAGTGAATTTTATAGAATGAAAAATAAAAAGAGGGGGCAGGCATTTGGATAAGGAGAGCAGATTTGTTCTTTTGAGAAGATGCCTAAGGAAAGGCAGGAGTGAATGCCAAAAAGACCAGTAAAATAGTAAGTTAGAGACAAGCGCTAATCCATTGGATTTACTACTACAGGTAAAAAATCTTTAAACCATGCTGGCATATATACTTCTCACCTGAGATAAAGACTGGTCTTCTTTCAGCCTGGTGGGCTTTTCCCTACATTTCTGAACTGATTCTGAAATAACGTTGGGTTATTGCAGATCTTGACGGTGGTTGTGGGTGCATGTGGATACATTTATGTTTTTTTTAAAAAAAGACAGAAAATCAAAGGTGAAGCACTATGACTCTTCTTCCCTGGCATGGAGTAGATCTGCCCAACCTTACAGAATTCTGACTTTATGAGTATAAATGAATTTTGAATGTTAAGAGAAGAAGAAACCATTCTACTGCCTTGTCAGAAGCACCTCTTCTCTATCCTCTTAATGCTACTGGAAACAGAAGATCTTCTAAGTGATACACAGATCAAAATCAACAATTTGAACCATCATTATGCTAGTTAAGAAGTTCCATGCTAAGTTGGTAAATAATCAGTTCTGCCCAATTTAGCTGCTTGCTTGGAAAGTTAATAATATCATGTATTGGAGTGAAAATATGGTATTCAAGAATGAAGAAGACATAAATTGAGCACCTGCTATTTTTAAGGACTGCCAGTGTGTTTATAAGACACACTGGGGGGCAAGGAGTTTTATAAAAATAAATAGCTTCAAAAGGAGAAACATATTTCAGAACTGTCTTACTGTGTGATTTCAGTATGATTGCTAACTGGACTGTCACAATGGAGCTATATTTAAAAAACAAACATATAAAAAAGAAACTCTACAGAAAGAGTACTTTTGTCAGAAGACTAAAATCTGCAAGAAAATGGACAACTCTGAGATGATAAAAGATGAAAACTGAAGTTATTTCCTTATTGTAGAACTATTCAAACTAAATAAAGACTCTGGATGACTACAGACTGCTTTCCTGAAATCAGCTTCCTAACACTATCCAAACATATGTTAAGAATTCTATTCAGCTTTAAAACAATGAGACAATGTTTATGAATTTGAGCAATTATACACTGTGGTGAGAATGTAAAATGATACAACCACTTCAGAAAGTACTTTGAAAGTATTGGGTTGTCCAAAAAGTTCATTTGTTTTTTTTCTGTAAGATGGCTCTAGTAGCACTTAGTTGTCTTTAACTTCATTCAAAACAATTTTGTTAGACTGTATTGTGACAGCTGTCATATTGATGTGAATTTTTTAAAACCTTATCAAAATTGGTGAATTTTTGTGTAGCCATTTTAATACCAAAAAGGGAAGAAAACGCACATTTTCAGCATATTTGCTTTATTATTTCAAGAAAGGTAAAAATGAAATTGAAATTAAAAAAAGATTTGTGCAGTGTATAGAGAGGATGTTGTGACTGATCAAACATGTCAAAAGTGGTTTGTGAAGTTTTGTGCTGGAGATTTCTCACTGGATGACGCCCCACAGTGGGGCCGTACAGTTGAAGCTGATAGTGATCAAATTGAGACATTAATCGAGAACAATAAACACTATACTGTGCGCGAGATAGGCAACATACTAAAATACGCAAATCAATAAAGTTATTGGTGAAAATGAAAAATGTGGGTTTTTATTTTAAACTGACTTTTCTTTGCCAACCCAGTATCTTCTAAAGTTAAACACACATTAATCATGTGACCCAACAATTCCAATCAAAGTTAATTCATCCAAGAAAAACAAAAACATTTATCTGAACAAAGACTTGTACATGATGTTCACAACAGCTTTGTTCATAATAGCTACAAATGGAAAATAACCAAATGTCCATCAATAAGTGAAAAGATAAATGTAGTGTACTCATAAAATGGAATACTAATCAGAAATTTAAAAACAAGAATTTGTACACACTATAATATGGATGAATCATAACATTCTGTTGAGCAAAACAAACCAGAAACAAAATAGTGCATAATGTATGATTCCATTTACATGGAATTCTAGAAAGAAGACAGATCAGTGCTTTTCTGGGGTTAGGGATAAAAGGTGAGCATGACATTGAGTAGGGTCACAAGGAAGTTTTGGGAGTTGTATGGATCTAATTTTTTAAACTTAATTTAACACTTTAAAAGGGTATAGTTTATCTATTCTGTATTTTACAATATGGGTACTTCAACTAAGGTAATTAAAAACCAACACAATCTTGGAAGTAACATGTTTAAAACAAGGAAATATCCCCACTACACTAACAATGATGTTCAGATCATACTAAGGGTATGGTGTCTATTCTAAGAACATTTTAAAGAAAAGTGAAATTACAGAAATTTAAAAGGAAAGTAAATTGAACAGTGAGTGCATCTAGCAATTTTAACGCATATGAGAAATGATTAAATGTTAAGTCTGGTGACAAGAAGATGAATTGGGGACACATAATTATCCTCATATGTATGAAGTTGTACCCTTTAGGGTAAGGAATAGATTTCTACTGAGTAGAACTTATAAACATGTAGATTTTGCTCTCATATATAGAAGACAATAATTAGAGTAATTAAAGCTAAACTTAAAACTCAAATCACACTATTGTGATTTGCTATATCCCAGATATTCACAACGGAATGTTGAATCTTCTAAAAAGTACTTAGATATTGATTTCTCATTGTTAGGCTTACTGGCAAGGACATTAGATAGGATGATTGATTAAACATACTGAGTTTTTTAAAGTATATTTTATTGCTTTTATAAAACTTAAATGTCATGCTTTCAAATTACTGAACTTTATAGTTGCTACTGGTACCATGCCTTTTATATCTTGGCGTTTAGGAAATATTTTTAAATTAAATAGTGCTTTGCTTTTAAAAATATACTGCTGTTCATTACTAACATAGCCAACGCAGAGTTCCTGTTTGCTATAAGCTACCGAACAACAAAATTAGACTGAATGGGAAAGTAAAATATAGTTTAGAATGATTCACTTTCTGATGAAATTTCAGGTATTTTTTCACAATCCAAAAAGAAAATGGTTGACAGAAAAAAATAACAAATTGTGTGTTGTATAAATGTAAAATGATTGGCCAGGAAAAGAGTGCATAACCCAATGTCTGCAGGGGAAAAAGAACTTCCTAATAGTATGAATGAGAGAAAGTTTACATTTAAAGCAAATCTTAAAGGTAAGGTAAGCTACAAGTGGACATAAAAGAAGAAAGCTTTTGTGATGAACGTTAATCACCTCCCTTCACATCTACCCTCCCTTTTTCTTTTCCAGAAGCTAGAACTTCATTTGGGGGTCCAAGCTTTCCAAGAAAATAACTCCATTCCTTCACTCCAGGAATGAGACACTCAATCCAGGATAAAACAGTTGGGGCTTTTCCACCATTGTGGCCACAGTGATTAGTTCTGAGGTGGAAATAGGACCTACTCTGCCTGATTGAATTAGAATAAACATCAGAACTTTTGTTAGAAATACTGAGACAAACAAAACTCTTTTTTGCCAGGGGAGGTAAATATGGAAACAATAAGCTTTAAGAGCTACTAGAAGCCATATCAGAACCAAGACAGGAGTATCAGAATGCAGTAAATACCAGGAAGACCGAAAAAAAGAAAATAGAAGTCACTGAGATAGACAGGGCCAGCTTACCCATTAGGCACACTGCCTAGGACCTGTAACACTTTCAGGGGCCCATAACAATATGGGTTTTTTAAATCAGAATAACAACTAAATTTTAAGCAAACAAAAATGTTTAACATTTTTTAAAATACTTATCTTCACATCAACAGTCATAAAATATATTGTAATTTATAAAAGTGTGTGTGTGTGTGTGTGTGTGTGTGTGTGTACAGGTAGACATAAATTAGCAATTATTTTCAGATTGGCTGGGAAGCTTAGTCTCTCACAAAACCTGACTCTTGCCTGACTCTAGCAGGGCTGTCCAACCTGTGACCCACAGGTTACGAGAGGCTCAGGATGGCTATGAATGCAGTTCAACACAAAATTGTAAATTTACTTAAAACACTGAGATGTTTTTGTGATTATGTGTCACAATGTATTTAATGTGTGGCCCAAAACAACTCTTCTTCTTCCAGTGTGGCCCAGAAACGCCAAGAAGATGGACACCCCTGTTTAAATGTGAGGCCCTCAGGCATTCTTTTCTTTATATTCCCAGGGTGCAATTCTCATTCTAACCCATTTCCCTCTTATCTTTTATTTTTTTAAGTTTCTGTTGGACATATTTTTATTGCATTTTTTTCTACTATCATTTATCCCCCTTACACCCACACCCCCACAATCACCCTCTGATCTTTCTGGTTTGGCTGAACTGCACCCACTTACAAAGTAATTGGATGATACTGGGCAGGTAGTGGTCTAGGTAGCTGACATCTCTATGGCCTTTAAGTTACCAGGTAGTAAATGTTATCTTCATGGCGGCTTCACATAGCATTAACATTTTGCTTTCTAAAACAGGGAAGTGAACTTAGAGTCTCTTCCTATTTCAAGGCCTCAATCTTTTTGGAGCAGCACACAATCACAAATTCCTGTCTAAGCAGAGGATTCCAACCCACAGGCCATTTGCAGAACCAAGATAATAATCACATTAAGAACACACTAAGTGCCAAACCTTAACTGTCTTAGATTACTAGTGCCACTCATTTTTCCAGGTTCTCTTAATTTATCACTCATGGGTGCTCAAGCAAGTGATTTTGTGTATTCAAATCATCACCGTCTTATAACAACAACATATATGTTCAGGGTAAAAAATATAATTTTCAACAAGAGAAAAAACATTTAAGAGAATAAAATGTTTCCAATGACATTTCAAAGGAAATTTTACAAGTGTACCTAATAGTTAGGATAATAAAAGCAAAGTGCTCTTGATGCTTGGCATGAAAGATGGATAGCATGTTAGAACTATCCACTGAGATTCAAGTTAAGTCCTAGATCCTAGTTCCAGCTCCACTACCATAATATTCATTAGCAAAAGATTTAACTTTTTAAAGTCTCAAATCTTCACAAATAAAATAGACACAATGTATGTCTTGGTAATCTCCAGAATATTGCTAGCATCAAATGAACAACTGTGCCTCAAAAGAACTTGGTAAAAAAACTTTTTAAGACTAAACCATTTTATACTATTATATTCTTAACATTTCACCATAATGACACCAGTATTCTTAAATCTCCTAAGGCCTGTCCTCCATTTTCTATAACTGAATCATGCACAAAGTCTGACTCATTTTTAGATTTTTTAAATGTTTTATATATCAGACTACAATATATTTCATTTGGATAACAAATTGTAGGCTTAAGATGTGTTAAATCACTGCTTTTTAGTTCAAACACTACTTATTCCCTAACTTTTTCACAATCAAATAAGTAAAACTTAATCTTCATCATGAACTCTAAGCAAGTGGTTTATATTCTAAAACAAAATGCAACACGCATATACTGTCAAGGGCCAAATAACTGACACTTCAGACATGGTGGGTCCACTGAGTCTCTCCTACAATCACTCAAATTTGCCATTGCAGTGTGAAAGCAGCCATAGATGACATGTAGACAAACAGGCATGGCTGTCCCAATAAAATTTTGTTTCCAAAAATAGGCTACTAGCTGGATTTGCTTGATTCAGTAAGTCTGGGTGGAGTCTGAGATTCTGAATTTTGAACACTATCCCAGTTAACCAATGAGGATGGTGGTCAAAGGCTCATATTTATGAGTGGCAAGGTTCTAATAAGCTCCATAAGAGCTAATTATTTATTGTGTAATTATAGTGCCTAGAACAATTAATGAATGAACAAAGAATAAGCTTCTAATATTATATCATGCTCTGCCTTATATCACGGTTATGTGCATGTTCCTTTTTAGTTTCACCTTAGCTTTTAAGTCTACCAAATCTAGGAGACTTTTTAACATGGTAGAGTTTCTGATAATTATTATTCAATTAAATCATGGTCTTGGTCCATGTAAACAGTACAACAGCTAGTAATTACTGACAAATTCATCCCAAACTCTTCTTTCTTCCATCCACAATGATCTTCTTTTATTTCCTTAAGGATTTCATGTTCCTCATACTCCCAGGCCTTTGCACATACTACTTTCCCGATAGGAACACCCTCCCCTTATCCTTCACGTCCACACATAAGCGTCACCTCTTTAGAAAGCAGTGCAGAGAGGAAGTGTCCTTATCATCTCCCAATTTCCCAGCTCCCCACCTGCTTCCAAATGTGCTTCTCTATCTCAGCTTTATGTGTCTTCTTAAAGCATTTACCACATTTTACAATTATATACTTGTATGCTGACTTCGTAAAATTCCATTTCCGCTACTGGAATATACGGTCCTCGAGGTCAAAATATGCATTTACCTCATTTAACACTGAATCCCTACCAATTCACACAGTTCCTGATATATGTAGGCACAAAAAATATTTATGGATAGGTAATTATTTATGTTCACAGAGAAGTTCTTTCATCACCCTATTTTTACAATGCAGATAACTCTTAAGGCAAAAAGACCACCATTTGTTTAAACGGAGCTGCAGCAGACAGATTTGTACTTTATGATGTTGCCCTCTCAGCAATAGCTATTTAGATCAAAGGTAGATGGACACTGACCCAAGCTGGACAACATTCTCTCTCTTGGAATCTTTGTAAGTGGGGTCTCTGTCTAGTCTAGTTACTCTGATTGATGAACTAAGTAAAGCCTAATGAGATGCTACTATGTTTGGTCATGTGCATCTGAAAGTAAATTTATATAGTATGAAGAACAAAGGATATGCTGATAGAAGCAAACATAAAAGATGAGGAAAGTATTAGCTAAGTTCCTAGTATCTTTACTGATGGAGAATTTCAGTTGCTCATGAGGCTAAGCTGTTTTCTGGGTTTTCAGGAGTTGTCCCAATATCCTTCTACATTTCTGTTTTCAGATAGATTGAAATGAGTTTCTGTATTTAAAATCAAAAGAATATTTTTTAAAAAGACTGTATTTTTTCTTATTCAGTATCTTCAATTCATAAAGACTACAGCTAAAAATATATACACAAAATATGTCAAAATTGCAGGAGCAGAAAGTGTCAAATTGAGGAATCATCAAGTTCTCGATAAGCAATGCCTAATAATAAAATATATGATTATTAAATAGATTATATCTATAGTGAAAGGATAAATATTATCAATAGATAAGAGTACTTATATGAAGAGTACATATCCTAAAACAAATAAATACTATAATTTTTCTAGGGAAAAGTTTGCCATCACTGAACTTAGTCTCAAAACTATTCAAAATACTTCATTCCAGATGGCTGGTCCTAACCACATTTTTTAAAAAGTTAACAGTGTAACAATTATTGGAATAAGCTGATAAGGATAACAAATATTTCTTTAAACAAAAAGCAGAGGAAAAGAGAAAAGGTCTATGCAATATTTAGGAGTACGAATGAACTTGAGAAAGGATAGGAAACTGCCACGCTCAACTGGAATTCTATTTATCAGACATACAGGGATGGAGATGTAAAACCATGTGTGTGAGCCAATAAACTCCCTTAGAATCTCCTACAAGCCTATCACTTCAAAATATGAATTAATTCTGGTCACTCCTACAGCCAACTATTCCTACTTAATTTAAAAATAAATATTGCTAATTGAGGAATCTACATTTTTCTTGGGAAGTTAAAATGGAAATGCTAAAATCCTACCAGTTTTCTTTTACACCACAATTCAAAGTATCTATTATTTTCCAAGCAGCAAATGAAAATGTCAAAAACATTCTTGCTGCAGATATTTAGCTGTTTTCTGCCAAATTAATGAAAGGAAAATATTGCACTTTGAATTAGTTAATTACCATGAATACTTCTGCAAAGGGCTCCTGCTTGCAAAATTAAGCCAGCTCTAGTTGGCACACTGCCCTAATATTCATGAAGACTAGACTATAGGCTCCACTGTATTCAAGAGGCATTTAGTTTTTGGCAGCATTCATCAGCTTACAAATCATCAGTCTTAACCATTATAGACACTCAACTGTCTCAAGTAAACAGGGCAGAAAGCACCTGCATTTAATATGGGTGTACCATATTCTGCTTCTTTGAAATTTTAAGAGCTAGACTTAGAATACAGAATAAACAAGAATACCCCAATTTACATATCGTCTAGAAAGTAGAGCTAGTTCAAAAAAAATACTCTCGTGACAAACTGCTTCAAAGAAATACTCTAGGAGCAAGGCAACTTTAGGAAAGAAGGAATTTAGAGTTCTTTTTCCTCAGTTCTAGGCCAGGGTGAATGGACTTAGATCTCTTGGGAAACGACACACAGCTCATAACTTGCCATTTTTAGGATTCACGGTAGATGAGTGATGATCTGCCTATTGCTAAGTCTGGAATAACTACAGTGTGACTCAAGCCTAAACCCATCTTTCTTTTCTCTTTTCTTCGTGCCATTCCCTCCTATACAGAAATTAGAAGACCCTCTTTCATGTTGGATGACATAGTGGATATACTTCTGTAAAACTGAATAGGAAAATGTTTCTTAATTTTTTGAAAAACATATTCCAATTCTTTTATTTGAGAAAAAAATGAGTAGAGACATGGAAGTAGAAAATAGCTAATGTCTCTTCTCTTCCCTCTATTCCTAAGTAAAATGGAAGAACAGATCCTGACTCAAGACAGATAAATAATGATAAACATAGGAATGCAAGCTGGCTTCTCCACGATGGTCTCCATATGGTCCTCAGGAGGCTCCAACTGTCTTGCATCAGGGAATAAGACATGCACAGAAGCCAATACTTGATCCTAAAAAAGGTCATTCAATACCAACTAAAACATTAATCTACATTAGCATCTAAGTATTAGGGCATATATAAAATTAGCAAGTATGTTTTTTAGGATTATCAAAATAACCCTTAGTTTTCCAAAAACACTTAGAAGACATGACACATTCAGGCTTTAGATTATATTAAGTCTACACTTATCTTTAAATAAATTGAAGCTAACTCAGGATGACAACCACGACGCTTAAAGGGTCTAGGAATCATGAAATAATATCCAAAAGACAAAACAAAAAAAACAAAAAACAGATGGGACAAACAAAATAGTAAGATGATAGACTTAAAATGAACCATATCAACAATCATAGTAAATGTAAATGATCTAGACACTCCAATGAAAAGGTAGGTATTGTCAGACAACCTAAGGCAAGACCCAAAAATACATGCCTTTGAGAAATGTACATTAAATAGACACAAATGCATTAAAGGAAAAGAACAGGAAAAGATGTATCATACTAAAAATAGCCAAAAGATATCTAGAATGTCTATACTAATATAAGAAAACGTTCACTTCAGAATAGAACCACTACCAGGAATACAGAGGATAATTTCATAAAGATGAAATAGTCAATTCATCAAGAGGAGATAATAATCCTAAATGTTTAAGCACCCAATAACCAAGCTTCAAAATACATGATGCAAAAACTAAGAGAAACCCAAGGAATACAATATTCTGACCATAAAATTAAATTTTAAAGGATTCAAGTCATATAAACTATATTCTCTGCTTACGACTGAACTACATTAGAAAACAATAATGAAGATTTCTGGAAATCTCTCAAATATTTTATTACTACATAAGATAATTCTTAAAAACCAAAGGGCCAAAGAAGAAACACAAAAAGGAGCTAGAAAGTATATCTAAACTAAATAAAAATAAAAACATGACATGTGAAAATTTGGGCTATGCAGCCCAAAGCAAGCAAAAGGGAGGAAATAATAAAGATCATAGCAGAATTCAATGACACGGAAAACAGAAAATTTGGGAAAAATCAATGAAAGCAAAAGTTCATTCTTTGAAATGGTCAATGAAATTAATAAACTTCCAGACTGATGAGAACATTTTAAAAAATATATAAATTACTAATATCAGGAATGAGAGAAGTGATACCACTACAAAAATGTGGAGATAATATGGAAATATTATAACAACATTATGGCAATAAATTTTACAACTAAGAAGAAATCTCAATTCCTTGAAAGACACAAATTACTGAAGATCACTCAAGAATAATGTGAATTAAACTTTGTCTATTAAAGAAATAGAATTTGTAGTAAAATCCTTCCCACAAAGAAAACTCCAGGCCCAGATAGCATCTCAGGTCGATTCTATCAAATATTTAAAAAAGAAAGAATCCTAAAAATGTTCCTATGAATAACACAGTTAAAAAGAGTTTCCAACTAATAAGGAAATTATAGACCACACTCTCATTAACATAAATGTAAAAATTATAAAAAAGTTGATTCTAACAATGGCCATAAAGGATAATTATCAATAAGATAATATGGTCAATCTTAGGATTTCAAAGCTCATTTACAGTTTCAAGGCTAGTTTACAAGTAATTCAACATATTAAGAAATTAAAAAAGGAAAGCCTTATGATTATGTAAACAGGCACCAAAATCAACATCCATTTCTTATAAAAATTCTCAGCAGTGAGAGGGAGTTTCCTCAGACCGATAAAGAGTATCTTGAAAAATCTAGTTAACATCATACATGTAAATGAAAGACTGGATTTTAAAGAAAGTAAAACTTTCTTTATTCACAAACAACACAACCTCTACGTAGAAAACCAGGCAGAGTCTATAAAATGGCTACAAGAACTAGTGAGTTTATCAAGATTATGGGTCACAAGATCAATATTCAAAAATCAATTATATGTCTATCTATGAACAATGAAACACTGGAAGCTGCAATTAAAAAGCAATACCATTTAGAATAGCATCAGTGCATATGAAATACTTAGGGATAAACCTTACAGTAGATGTGTAAGTCCTGTATACTGCAAACTACAAAACATTTCTGAGAGATATTAAAGACATAAATAAATGAAGAGGTATTATTTGTTCATTGCTACACAACTCAATATTGTTAAGATGTCATTTCTTCCAAAATTGATCTAAAGATTGAATGCAATCCAAATGCCAGCTGGTACACCAATACAGATGGGTTCCTACAATACTCATGTAGCAGGGGAAACTTATACTACAAGGGGCCCACCCTCCAGAAGATTATTCCACGTTTTGGGGATGCTCCCTCATATATATATATATATATATGTGTGTGTGTGTGTGTGTGTGTGTATGTATATATATGTATATATGTATGTATGTATATCCAGATACACACATACATTTATGTATACATATACAAAACATTTATATATGTATGCATATACATGTATACACATGCCTGTGTATACACACATATATGTATATGTGTGTATGCACACACAATATGTAAACATATACATAAACACACACACTTTTTTTTTCCTGGCTCTGGGTGCTGAGAGAACCCAGACATAGTGACATCCCAGTAGCAGCAACCAGAATATCTAGTGCCCAATCTTAGTTTCTAAATAATATACCCACAAAAAAGGAATTAGGAATCTTTTGAGAAATGGCTGATTGTAGGGCTGGAGCACTAGAAATACAACATGAGCCTCAGGTACCTTGTGTCAGGAAAAAAAGGAAGTGCTGGAAAAAGAGAGGGGAGCAAATCCAAAAGTCCAAGGGATACAGGAATCAACCTAAAAGAGCTCTCAATGCCCAGAGCTGGAAGAAGTTCAGCAATAAAATAAATAACATATATTTTTGTTATGACTTAATGTATAAAATAAATATACATATATCCATATTGATATAAAATGACTCAAAAAATAAATGGCAGAGAAGAGACAAATAATAAGTACCATTTAAAATAATTATCTTACAGAAGAACTCAAAATAATTTGTGTAGACACCCATCTCTGAGAGGTAGAGCATAATTCTTGTCCCTGCATCTCCTGATCATAAACTACACTTAGTGACTTGCTTCCAAACAATAAAGTATAGGAAGGGTGAAAACATTAACTCTACAGCAAAGACACTCAGCAAGCATTACTGTGGTCAGGTAACCAAACCTAAGCAATAGCAGTGATAAAATATGGTGACAGAATGTATCCACCTGAGCCAGATATGTGAAAAGGAGAATTTTTAATTCTCCTAAAAATTAATCCCAGTTGAATCAAGAGAAAACCATCAGACAAACAAATGCAGGTAAATTCCATGAAATATGTGACCAGTACTACTCAAAACTGTCAAGGTTATTAAAAAAAAGAAAGACAAAGACTTAGAAACTATCAAGAATCAGAGAAGACTAAGGAGACATGAGGACTAAACACAATGTGAAATTCTAGAACAGACAACAGAAGTGTAGGTAATACTAATGTGCCAATGCTGGCTGTTCAGTTTTGGCAAATCTACTATGGTTATGAAAGATGTTAAAAGGAAAGAGAGAATGACAGGTACACAAGAACTATCTGTACTAGCCTTGCAACCTTTCTGCAAATCTAAACTTATTCCAAAGTAAAAACTGTATTATAAAAGTGGATTATAGATTTAAATATAAAAATATGGCTATAGAACTTCATCAGAAAATAATTTTGAACTTGAATTAGGCAAACGTTTTTTAGATAAGATGCCAACAACACACAAAAGGTAAAATTGATAAACTGAACTTCATCAAAATTTAAACATTTTTGTCTTTTGAAAAATACCATTGAGTGAAAAGATGAGCTGACCAGGAGAAAATATGTGCAAAGTGTATAAACTAACAGGGGACTTCTTTCCATAATACATAAAGGACTCTCAAAGCTCAATAATGATAAAACAATCTGATTAAAAATGGGCAAAAGATTTGAACAGATACCAGGGAAGATATAAAGATGATAAGCACATAAAAGTGATGCTCAAAATTATTAACATTAAGAAGATTACAGCATTATTTACAATAGCCAATAGATGAGAGCAACCCAAGTATTCATCAATAGAGGAATGGATAAAAAAGCTGTGGTACATACAAACGATGACATAAAAACGAATGAAATGTTACCACCTGCTGACAGCATGGACAGATGTAGAGGGTATTATTCTAAGTGAAAGAAGTCAGTCAGAGAAAGACAAATACCATATGATTTCACTTATATGCAAAATCTAAAGAATATAAACAAATAAAACAGAAACAGACTCACTGACCACTGTGTTATATACTTGATACTAATAATATTGAATGTAAACTTTAATTGAAAAATAACAAAGAAAAAGGAAGGTGCAAATTAATACTAGAGAGAAAATTTAAAGACTGTTGGTAAAGAAGCAGAGAAACAGAACTCTCATACAATGCTGATGGGATTATAAAATGGTGCAACCACTTTGAAAAAGTTTGAAAATTTCTTAAGTTGAAATATAACTACAATATGAAGCAGCCCTCCACTCTTAGGTATTCACCCACTGCCCCAACAAAGAAAGCATATGTCTGCCAAAGTCTTGTACATCAACGATTATAGCTGCCTTAATCATAATACGTAAGAACTGGACATGACCCAATTGTCCATCAACAAGCAAATGGACAAATAAATTGTGGTACATCCATACGATGAAATACTATTCATCATATAAAAATAAATGAACTATTGTTACATGTAACAATATAAATGAATTTCAAAATAATTATGCTGAATGAAAGAAGGCAGACAAAAAGCATCCTAAATTATTTCATTTACATAAAATTCTAGAAAATATAGATAAACTTAGAATGGAAGAAAACAAATGAGTGGATGCAGGAGGTGGAGAGTGGTATCTGAGTTGAAGGGGCAGGCAGAAGTGGAAGAGAGAGAATATGACGAGACACAAGAAAATTATTGGAGTGATAGTATATTCACTATTTTTAGGTTTCACAGATATACTCGTATACCATACATTGGGTTGGTGCATGTGGGGGTTTTTTATGTTAAACAAGACACATTTTTCATTTTCACCAATAACTTTACTGATTTGGATATTTTGAGTATGTTGGCTATTTCCCATGTGGTATAATATTGATCGTTCTCAATTAATGTCCCAATTTGATCACTATCAACTTCAACAGGTCTATCCAACCGTGGCTCATCTTCCAGTGAGAAATCTACAGCATGAAAATTTGCAGACTACTTTTGACACATTTAATCAGTCACAGCACCTTCTCCATATACTGCACAAATCTTTTTTTTGCATTTCAGTTGCATTTTTACCTTTCTTGAAATGATAAAGCATAATATGCTGAATATGTTGCATATCCATCTTCAATATTAAAATGAGTACACAAAAATTCGCCCATTTTGGTAAGTTTTTAAAAAAATGCATGATGATATGACAGCCATCACAATACAACCAAACAAAATTGCTTTGAATGAAGTTAAAGATAACTAAGTGCTGCTACAGCCATCTTATGGGGAAAAAAAACCAAACAAACTTTTTGGCCAAGCCAATACCAAGATTATATATTTTAAATTATACATTTTATATAGTGCAGTTTATTGTATGTCAAATGTACTTCAACAAAACTGTTTCGTTTTGTTTTTTAATCAACAACCATAAGACCTGGAAAATCTGAGAATATGCTAAGCCTGAAAAAGGAATGACAGCTTTTGGCAAACAGCTTATGGTAGAGTAAATGGAAGGCTGATCAGAGTAGGTCTATGTGGCTTCAGAACAGAACTAGTACCCAGAGAGTAGAAATTAAAAAGAAGTAAAACAGCTACACAAAAAGAATATTCTGACAATTGGAGCTGTCCAAACGCAAAATGGACTGCTTTGTAGGGCAATTCTCACAGTAGCAAACTTTTAAGCAGAAATTCAACTGACCACCTGTTAAGTAGTGAAGTACTAGGAAAAATTCCAACTTCAGAGTGGAAACAATATTTCTTAATCTTTAAATGCACTAATTAGAAAAACAGAACATGCATTTTTCACTTGGGGAGAAATTTAATCATATTTCTCAGACCACAAAGCCAACGCCACCAAACATTTTAAGTGCTTTAAAGTATCTGGGAGCACATGAGCAAGGTTAATGAACACACTTGCCAAACTTCAAATGAGTTATCTTTTCACATACAGAAAGCAATAAAGAAGGCTTCACAAATAAACATAGTTTATAAAATGTGTATTTTTGTTTTCTCATTTTTGTATATAACAAATATAAAATTTGAGGGAAAGAAGCATTTATAACATTTACTATGTAATTCCAAGCACTTAGAGGTCAGTAACTAATAATAACTACTATTTATTGAATATATATTAGATGCCTACAAATATAAGCAAAGCAGTTTGAACACATGAACTTGACAATGCTGCAAGATAGCTATCATGTATATTTCACAGATTAAAAAAACACCTATGTGCTATGGAGTTTAAGGAGATCTTAAGATTGAAAATCTGAAGTTAATTAAGTCTGTCTGGATCCAAACCCAGTGATATGCTTGCCTACTAGTTCACTGAAGAAATAGGGGCCATATGATGATCATTGAATGCGGTCTCTTTCTTCCCTCTATAAATATTTCCTACAATCCTGCTCAATTTATTTTTTTAAAAATCAAATTTTCTCGTGTTATTCATGCAGCTTCATCTCCCTTAGTGCATTATAACTCCTTACAGTAAAGTCTAAATGCACCAACATGGTGAATGAGTGCCCTTCCTTCCTACTTTTCCAGGATCATTTCCAATTATTTCTCCTGCATATTGCAGAAATACTAAAATATTGATAAATCTGTTAAAAAAGCGATGAATTTTACTTGCTGTTCTCAATTTTCTGCATGCCCTTCCTCTTATTTTTGGCCTGATCAAGAAACTCTTTTTATCCTTCCAGACTCAGTTTAAATATTGTCTCCTCTGTTGAAGTCTTCTGACACTCCAACAACAATTAGATAAACCTTCTTTTACATGTACATCACTCTACTCATACTAATAATTCTTAGTGAATTTCTTTCCTGCAAAAAAAAAATCTCCTCAAAAACAGTAATTCATTTCTGTATCACCAATACTAAAGGCCATACCTGATATACGGGAAAGGTTCAGTATTTACTGGCTGAGTAGTGGATGAGTAAGAAATTAAATGGATATACTAACCTCTGTATAAAATTAAACAATAAGAAATACTTAAGGGTTTTCCCTTTTTTTGCTATATCAAAGAACTCATATTGCCTACGACAGATATATAGTAGTTGTCGCATTACACTATACCTTGTTAATTCTACCTGAGTTCGTCTTAAATCATGTCTTAATTGAAGCAACTATTATTATCTAGCCTACTTAGTGCAATTCTGTTAAAACAGTTTATTTAATCAAAGGTATGGGTGATATATAATTTGATGCAAAGATTCATTCTCAAGACTAAAATGGCTGGAAACCAGGAGATCTGTGAACTACTCTGATTACTTGTCAGGAAGAAGAAAGCCAGAGAAATAACCTTTTTGTGACCTCCTCCCACAAACAAAACTATTCACAGATTTTAGCTTTTCACGATGTAACCTTGTTTAGTGTTCTCTCTCTGCAGATAATATAAGACATCAACAAAACTCCTACCATTTAAAATTTCAGGCTCCTTTCCTCCTCAATTCTTTATGATTTTAAATTAAAATGCTTTTATACTTGGCTAAATCGTTTGATTATGTTCCTGAAAACAGGCTTACTATAAAACTGGGATAGCTTATGGTGTATTTTGGTTTTAGAGAATTCTTTTATCACCTTATTCTCTTGCCTAGAGCTGACTTGGAAATATCGTGGGTTCCTGTTGGACACTGCTGTTTCATGTTCAAATACGACTAGAATTAATTCTTTTAAAAGATGCAAAATAACACAGATCTAAAAAAAAAAAAGTCAGTAAGTTTTGAAAACCACTCTCAGCTAGTGGAAAAAAATTTAAATTAAATGAGAAATGTTCTAAAGCAGGGATTTTCAACCAGTGTGCCACCAGAGTCATACTGGTGAGCCACAAGAAGTTTTAAAACATGAGACACCTATTCAGCCAGGGGCACTGTTCTCTCTTCCTTTAGATTGTCAAATCAGAAAATGACAACAGCCAACACAACGATAGCCGTCTGGGGTGAATGAATCAAAATTATACCTTTTTTGTGTGTGAGAACAGCTAAAAATATACTTTGGTGTGCCATGGAATTTTAGTAATTAGTTTATGTGTGCCATGAGATGAAAAAGATTGAAAATCACTGTTGCTAAAGTAATCTAGGTGAAAACAAAGCATTACTTGGTTGCTGAGGAAAATGCATTCCCCAAAGAAAATGTCCATGTGTTCAGAAGCCTTTAGTCTCTTGAGAGTAATGCCTTGTATGTAAAAGTAAAAAAAAAAAAAAGAAAAGGAAAGAAAGAAAAATTACACCTAGGTAATCTTCTTCTAAAATGCTGCCTCATTAGTGCAATAACATTTTGATTCACGCTAAAAAGAGCTCCTTTTCTGAAAAGCTATAATGTATTTTTAAAAACACATAGGAAAAAACTGAAGTGCTCTATACAGTACTCAGTCTACAGCAGTGGACATAGCTTTAAAAGAACAAAAGAAGAAGCCATTTTAAACCACATTAAATGTAATCATCTTTTTTTTTTTTTTTTTTCCTGAGACAGACTAGTAAAAATGGGATAATAACTGTCTGGTTTCAGAGCCTAGCAACACAGAGTTTGGGGCTGCAAAATGAAAAGACAAAAAACTTTTTAAAAGCCTTTCAGTTAAGATATCCATTAAAAGACTACTTTCCAAAGGCTGGTATAATTTTTCTTAGATTAGCCCGAGAAAACAGGATACGCAATTTGTTGTGATTTTTCCCTTACTATCTTCAACTTTGCTCCTGCATTTCCTTTTATAAATAAACTGGTTGACATAAGGAGGTAAATGATTGTTTAACTTATAACATTGTGATCTTTCAAGGGAAACATTGCAGTTCATTCAAGTTCTGGCTCCTCTCATCGTTTCTTGTCTCCTACATGAGAAGATAATATTCCGTAAAAAGAAAGAAAACCATGTACGACTTAAGTAAGAAAGGTTCATGAGAGAACTGGAATCTAATTACATAAACACACTGCCCTACAGGTGGATATAAATTCAAAAATCTCTGAAATCTCATCTTTACAGGCTAGCAGTCCTTTTTTAATTATGCTAAAAGTCCCTTGTCTGCTTGACCTCTCATGAACAATTTTAATCAGGCAAGCCTAATACACTCCGTCTCACAGACAACTTAACAGAGCTCTCAACTATGAGCTAATGGGAAGAAAAGGAACCACAAGCATTTTTATTAAAAGGGAAAAATGGCCAGCTTAGAGATTTGGACAGCAATAAAGCAAGATTAAAATCATGTTTTTTCCCTACTTAGCCTACTTAACTTCAAGAACTAAAGGCATATAATTAATTTGCTCTTGAGATTTACTCTGTAAATATAAACATACCATTTAAAAATATTACACCCTTACAATTCACAGTGGGGGATTTTTAAAGATTTTATTTGTTTATTTTTAGAGAGAGGGGGAAGGGAGGGAGGGAGAGAGAAACATCACTGTGTGGGTGCCTCTTACACGCCCCCTACTGGGGACCTGGCCTGCAACCCAGGCATGTGCCCTGACTGGGAATCAAACTAGTAACCCTTGGTTCATAGGCCAGCACTCAATCCACAGAGCCACACCAGCCAGGGCCACAGTGGTTTGCTTTTATTATTCTCCTTATTCTCCTTTCCCATTCACAAATGAACTGACATACTAATAACCAGTTTGCTAGAATCTAAGAATAACCCAAATATTAATCTTCCCCAAAAAAGTAGAGTCAAAAATCACTCTCTTTAGTCTACAGGAATCATGACAAGATCAAAGAGAATAAGACATAATTAAAAGAACCAAATAAACTCCTTCTACACCTTTCAGCCAATCCCCAAGCCTATTAGCTATACCAGCTGTCTCCAAGAGTCCTCAGTCCATTCTGAGGCCCTTTTGATAAAGCAGCCTACCATAACCCTCATTTTCCAATTGCTCTAAATTCTCTGAAACTAATACCTACCATTTTAAACTCCTTTCTCTTTAACCAATTCAACTCAGAAACTCCAAAACCTCTTAGCAGTTGTCCCAGGCCCTAAGAGTTTACACCTATCTTATACTGAATTGGTTTTATCTATCTTGATCCCCAAACTACTATAAAATTCAAAATTCAGAATTTTAAATCCTAGTGTGAGTTACTGTGTGGTTTACAGCATTTTCTCATCTCCCTCTGTGCTTCATTTCCTTCATATATAATACTATAATGAAAAATAGTACCTTTCTTTCATTCGTATGTGGAATCTAACGAACAAATTGAACTAATAAGCAAATTAGAGGTAGATTCAAAGAACAGGCTGACAGTTCTGGGGAGGGTAGAGGTGGGTAGAAGGATGGAGCAAAAAAGGAGAAAAAGAGAACACAGCCAACGGTGAGGTAACTGAGTGGGGGTAGGAAGTGGACAGAGGTAGAAGAAGGTATGGGGGGCTAAATGGTGATGGAGAAAAATTAGAAGTTAAATAAAATTTAAAAAAGGGTTGGTGTAAGAATTAAATGACATAACACATGAAAGAGCTGATGTAAGAATTAAATGACATAGTACACCTAAGCACAATGTGGGTACAATACACTTAAGTTTCCTTCCAGGATGTCCCCAGATCAGTGTTTGTTTCCTCTCTCTCAAGTAAAGGTTTTATCACTTTCATTGAACCCTGAAGAAGATATTCAGCTTCTCACATTCTCCCCAACAATCTTTGCCAGCTTCAAGACTCACCAACTTATACCCAGACCTTTCTTTTAAGATTTCCCCATCTCTACACTCAGTTCCATTCCCCTTGAGGCTTCCCAGCTATTTTCATCTTAGGGCTGGCTCCCTGGGCATCTCTGCCTCACTCAATTTGCTTATTCATTAGAGATGGCTTCATTTGCCTTTGCTTCAGTTTTTACCTGCCTGGTTCTCTTCCTCATTAGTGCTGTGCTTTTTACTAATTGCAATCCCACACTATCAGTTTAACTCAATGCTTTTCTATTTACATTGATTTAAAAGACCATTCTTTACAGTTAAACTAAGAGATAGAAAATTAAAATAGATTAGGACATATATTGATGACTAGAGCCCAGGAAAAAAAAAAGTTGGCTAATTCTCAGAAAATAATTTTATTTTTACAATCAATATACATTTATGCATTTGCCTATCAGATCCTGTGATTCTTCTGACCTGGTTGCTTGATGAGCTGTAAATATTCAACTTGCTTAAGTGAATGGTAGCTACTGAAGAGTAAAATAAAATACTTGCATAGCAAGGCAGTGCAAAAAATAAATAAATTTTCAAGAAACATTCATAAGTACTAAGATTGCCTTAGTACTTATTGTTTTACAGTACTTATTGTTTTACACAAATTGTAAGCTTCCCCCAAAATAGTAATCTGATCTACATGCAAATCTCCCAGATTAAGAAAATCTCAATTTTAGAGTTAGAACACACTGATTTCTAATAGGGAATATTCTTCTGCAATAACATAAATCAGTTAGGACCACTGTCCAGATATTTTAATTATGCTCAATGGTCATTGTTTTTCTATTTTTACTTTTTTTGTTTCCTCTTAATATTCTCTCCCAGTTCTGTTGGATATACAAATATAAAATGTTCACTAATGCAAAAGAAAGTATTATTCTTTACAAAAATATGAACTACTTGTCTTTCATAGATTCTATGCTTGCTAATTTTCCTAATGGAGTATAAAGTCTTTCCAGTATCCCCAAGTTAATCTCAACCTGCTTCAAATTACCACGGTTTGAAATTTTGCCTCAAATACTGATTAAGGCTATCAAAAAATATATATCAAATAAAGTGCCATCAAGGACAGTGTTTTTTTTAAGTAACAAGAAAGAGTAATAAAATATTTCTTAGAATTTTACCTTAACAATTCTTAGGATCGCTCTATTCAACTCAGGTAAATTTTATATTTCAGTAATCTTAACAAATTATTACAATGACCTAATTCAGCATTACCTGAAAAACAAAAGGCTGATATTTTCTTTGCAACTCAATATTGGCTTTAAAAGAGATGCTATTACATCTGACACCCAGATCTTGACTTCTAATACCATTTTCCAGTAAGAAATGATGAATTCTAAGAGTGGAGTAGAAACTATAAAGGTGAGTCTGATGTAACCCACAGTGCCAGAAACTACAGCAGTACTCAAAAAGAAACAAAACAGAATGATAAGGGTATGTCAAAGAATTAGGAACCAATTAAAAAGATCACAATGGACAAAGTTAGAATAATTTGAGCAACAAAATAAAATAGTGTTGGATTATAACCCCAGGTATCAAATAAATATGTATGACTCCATAATTACATAATTAAATGACTGACTAAAGAAATAAGTGGGGGAGGCAAGGCAAATTGCTCATGCACAAGTATTCCAAATAATTTATGAAGATACTCCACCTTCAAGGAGGTGGAACAAAATTCCCCACTCTTTCAGAGTGGGCTGCACACACTGATTTCCTTCTAAAGAGTAAAGACTGGAAAGGAGGGCAAAAAAGTAACTTTATAGTGGTAAAACCTGTTAATATTAGGGAAAACTGGGAGGGAGGTATATGGGAACTCTGTACTTTCTCATAAGCTTTCTGACAATTTGTATCTACTCTAAATTTTTTAAATGTATTTCATTTATTTTTAAAGATTTTATTTATTTTTAGAGAGAGGGGAAGGGAGGGAGAAAGACAGGAAGATAAACACTGATGTGTGAGAGAATCAATGATTGATTGCCTCTCATCTATGCCCCAAATGGGAACCAGGCCCACAACTCAGGCACATGCCCTGACCAGGAATCAAACCAGCAACCTTTCACTTGCCCAACCAACTGAGCCACACCAGTCAGGACTAAACATGTATTCCAAAAGTTAAAATAAAGCTGCTATTACCTTTGACTTTGTGACGTTTGATATCTAGCTTACCCGTGGAGACTCTAGTTTAGACCACTTCAAGCATACAATTCTTCACAACACTCTCAAACCCAAAGGTCACTTGCATTGCACTAGAATGGAAAAATAGGCAGCAGAGCCCTGCATTTGAGTTCCACTCTTCAACTATCCATGTGACCAAAATAACCAACTTTCTCATCTATAAAATGAGGCACACGTGCGTGGAAGGCTTTCTGTGTATGGCCTGTCTGCATTATCATCAGTGTCTCATCTCTATCCAGCTCTAGTTTTCTTTGGCTTGGCCCATTCATATGTCAACTCAGGGCCAGACCTGGCTTTTTTCAGTTTGTGTCTTTAGACTTTCTGGTTATTCTGGGAGAATAACCAGAAATCAGATACAATTGTTGCCTATATGTAGGAGACCAGGAGGCTAGAGCGGGAGGGAGACATGATTTGTACTGTATATACTCTTGGGCTACCTGAATTCCTTTTTTACTATGCATGTACATTAGCTCTTTAAAAACTTACCACAAAAGCAACAAGAAGCCCTTATTACTCAGGGATTACTATAGTTTTCTTATTTCTATCTTTGTATCTGCCATCTCTGTGCTATAGTACCATAACAAAAATTAAGAAGTATGGCTGCAGGAGATTAGTTTAAAATGATTTCAACCAACTTCTTTTGTACCAAATCAGCTGTTTCAAAACAGCATAGAAGTCCTGAATTAAAAGTGACTTGGCAGAGAACCTAGGCCTGTCTATTTACTAGTTAGTTAACCTCCCTAAACCCCAGGTTCCTCATCTGTAAAAGTAGAATAATGATAACCAACTTCACAGGTTTGTTGGAAAGATTAAATAAAAATACATGTGAAGTCCTTAGCATAGTACCTGGTCCACCTATTACTGTCATTATCAGCATAAATGGAAGTCTGTGGGAAGATTTGAGTTTTAACTCAGCCCTGGAACCAGAAACAAATTGGAAGTTTTAACACCCCTAAAATGCACTTGGTTTTCAGCAATTATTCTTCCCAGTTCCCTAAAGAAAAAGTTTTCAATAACTAAAATGAGTAGTATTTCCTTCTCTGCACAGGAACATCTCAAATTATAAGAAACATGTAAAAGTCACACACTATTGGTAATATCTTTAGAAATGGATAATTCTTATGGACTATAAAATCAACAAAATATTCAAGGACAATAACATAAAACTTGATTAAATGTGCAGAATGCTACAGTTGAAGTCGTCTTTGGGATTCTGCCAGAAGACTGCGTTAGTTTAAAATTTTAGGTTCTAGCCCTGACTAGGTGGCTCAGTTGGTTGGAGCATCATCCCATACACTGAAAAGTTGCAGGTTCAATTCCCATTCAGGGAACATACCTAGGTTGTGGGTTCAATCCTCGGTGGGGCACATATGTGAAACAACCAATATGTGTTTCTCTCACACATCAATGTTTCTCTCTCTCTCTCTAAAATCAACAAAGATATCCTCAAATGAGGATTAAAAAAATTTTAGGTTATATTTGCATCCTGGCCTTTTGCCTTACTTTACTGTAAAAGGGCATATCACATTTTACGTAGACACAATTTTTGAGACTAGTGGTAACATATACAAATAACTTTAATAAATATACAGGTTGAGAAAGGCATATAAACATCTTAGGTACTCAATAAATATTTGCTGAACAAATTTTGTGAATATCCATAAATATGTTAATAAATAATGTTACTAATGCATAATTCTTCTTATGTTATTAGAAATATAAATATCCCTTTCCTGTCTCAAAAAAGTAGCTAAACAATGCATTTTACCTTGATTTCTATTTTATCATGGGTTTTAAATTAAAGCATATCAAAAACTAAAGTGTATTTCTACTTACAAGATCTTTTGTGTATCTGCACAGATTCACACATATACATACATGTGCACAGGCAACACTAGAGCAGAAATATGTATACAGCTATATACTTGAATGTAACTTAAGACATGAAAGTACTGCCTTACCAAAAGATATCTTTGAGATTTTTCTATAGTTTCTAATTTTTTACTTTAAGGTTTTGCTACAAAATTTCTTAAAACTGTTTCTTGTTTTTGAGAGCACACAAAAACAGCTCATGTATATCTGATTTTAAACTGCACCTAGCAACTTAACTGCTACTAGAAAGAGCATGTCATCACTGTGAATTTTTTGACTATGTCTGTTAGTGAATGCTTCTTACTTTTTGTTATGGTGCAATAACACACAGATACCTCTAATATGTTACCTGTCTTCAATGAATCCAGAGGACAAAGTCTTTTAGACAGAAATATTGGCTCCTACACTACCAAGGTAAAAGTGTTGTGTGAGCAGAGTATAAAACAATTAGCTCAAGCATGAAAACGCTACTGAAGTCTTCACCAAGAAAATAATAACTGAATCAACTATTGGAAAATAAGTAGTCATTAAAAGATTGCAAGTACGTGTAAAAACATGGCAGTATAAAAAGTAGATTACTTTCATACAAGAATAATTAATTTCATGTAGCTGGGATTTAAGTTGCACAGAGTACAAAAGATAGCCTGAAAATATGCAGTCAGTTACAAAAAGGCCTTGTAATCTAGGTGTTCAACACAGGGTAAATAAAATGAAGCCAAGGCTCCCTATAGAATTCTATGCAGCAGTTAGAAGAAATGAAAATATATACCCCAAAACACAGACAGATCTTTAAAATAGTGCTGAGGGGAAATGAAATAATGTCTACAGCATAAATACCAGTAATGCAAAATTAAAATACATGCACATCCAGTGTTTGTGCACACACAAAATAAATCTCCATGTTTTACAGGGACAGATACAAATAAAAACATTCAAATAAAAATATGAGAATAGTCACCTATGGAGAGGAGATATAATACAGACAGGGAATAGAAACAAAGAAATTTTTTTAAGTGGGTAGGCTTCTGTTTGATATCCACAGACATCAAAAAGTGTAGTTTTCCTATGAGAGAAGTTTTAAAGTCTGGGAATGGCAAAATCTGATGTGATTTTTAGAAGAAAGCTTGGCTCAGTGTGAAGTATACAACCCTGTAGCTATAGATTCTTCTGGAGTCAAAGAGTGTGAGTTTACTACCCTTTTTCTGCACATGCTGAGTAGAACTTTAGCAATCTGTAAGAAAAGAATAAACTGCCAATAAGTAAAGATGGGTGTAAGTTTTTATTATAAATGAAAGTGAATACTAGGTTGGACAGGGAGTTAATTGCCACAAATAAAAGCAGTATCTGAAAACTCAAATTTGACTATTTTCTGGGCATGTTATTTAAAACATTCCTGCACCGAATAGATTGATGCTGGACTAAAATAAATTCTAAAGTTTTCATCAAGCTGAGTTTCTGTTCCGTTTTCTTATAAGTGTGCCAAAGAAAACAATGAGAAATTAAAATAAAGCCTCACTTAGTATGTCTTGGGAGCTCAGAGTAGAGATAGCTGTAATAAACTCAAGCCCTGTCACTTGAGAGATGAATCTTACATTACCAAGAACTGCTTCATCTGTACAAACAGACTTTCTATAGAACTGTAACTGAACACTACAGGCAGTGAGCCAACATTTTAAAATTTCATCAAGTTCTAGTGCCAGGTGACAACTGTTGGCTGTGACATGATTTATGCAACATATTTCATCTAGTTATCTTAGAATCAAAGGAATTTTACCAAAGTGTTCTCATTCAGATAAACAGGAATGATTTCTACCCCAATCACATTTGTGAGAAGTGGAAAACACACCTGCAAAGTTCGAGGACAAGATCCTATAGATTAAAATATGAGAATTTAAAATTGGCACGCACGTGGAGTAGTCCTCTATTGTGAAGACATTGTTTTTTCATTTGGATGTAGAAAACTAACTAAAAAGCAACCACAATCAAAACACAGTTTAAAAATTATATGTGCTATGTGATATATAATATGATTAATAACACTTTCTATTTTTATAACCTTTCATTTCCACAGACATGCTCAGAAGGGTCAGATGTCTGTTGTTCCCTTGTTGGTATGTGCTTCCGTAATTTGACAGGGCATCTTTTCCCTATGACTGTTCTCATGGAGTACCCTTCCAGCCCCTATTTATCCATCATCTCACCCTACTGTCTTCTACTCTACTTAGAATAAGGTATATTTTGATAGAAGGTGGGATGTAAAAGAGGACATCTTGCAATCATGATACTAATACAATTTTATTTTTAAATACTACCTAAAGAATGTACTTTATGTTATTTACGGGTGATGAGACAGGGATACTAGTTCCTTTCCCCTTTATAAAATATGTGTTGCTTTTACGATTAACAAAAAAAGATTTAAATAACTACGCAGTGATGTGATAGGAGGAAAACTTTAACAAGTTCTCAATTTCAAAAGATATATATCAAAGAACCTTAGTCTGAGCTCTTCCTCTTGCTTCTATCATTATCCTGGCTTATAAACCAACTTAGATATGAGTGCACAAACTCACTGGCTCTGTCATGGGAGTCTGTGACAAATTGGACAATTGAAGGCAGAGCTGAGAAAATCCAAAAGTTACAAATCAGGTACCTATAGAAGACATTAAATCTATTCTGGGGTTATAAAAATTAAATTATATTATAATAAAATGCCAAGTTTCCTTATAATAAGACATTAAATCAGCACCTCAGCAATTTCTGCTTAAGCCTAAATAGTTTCAAATAAACACAATAAATCTTGAACTTCAATATATATTCATGCATGAAACAAAATAATACTCAAAATGTCACAAAATGGATTTAACATTATTGTTACAAAAAGTTCAGTAAAACAATTATCACCCTGATATTTGCCTAGTTTTCCTCTATTATGTGCTGATCAAATAAGATAAACTAACATTTCAAAAAACAATATAACTTTTAATGTTCAATTTTAGTTTTATTAGCATTAAACCTGAAACTAACACTGAAGTTGTATACCCTATTCATGTCACTTATTCACCTCATTCTTTGTACACCTTAACTGAGGCAGGATTTCACAGAATCTCAGAGCTAGTTCCTTCCCTCTCAGACTCCCAGACTTAGGAGTAGTAAGAGGGGCTAAAAGAGCCCTCAAACAATATGTTATCTCACTAATCACATTCAGACATGACATTAGTCAGTTATAAGCTACACATGTGCACTATCAAAATGCTCTAAAACACTGCTCGCTATTGTGATTTCTAAGTATACATATTTCTATTTCTCGTTATAAAGGATGATACTTAGATGATCATTTAGCCAATCCATTTCCTAACAAGTGACATATTTTTACTATATAAGCAACATATTTTTACTATATAAGCAACATATTTTTACTATACGTGCAACAGAGAACTACAAACGCCTTCCAATGCTTCTATTATATTCTCACTTTGATGTAATGTTCCCAGAGAATGAGTTTTCCAGTAAAATCACAGGTTATCATAATCTACAAAATCTGACATTTCCCAATAGGTTATAACATCCATCCCTGAGATTTACTATTTCTTTATTTTTGTTCTGTCACTAATATTCATGTAAAACATACATTATAGAAGTAGTCCCACTGATTCCTTTAACAGCACAATTTGTAACTTGGCTTTTTATGTCATTTCATACAGTAAATAAATGTAAATGCAACTCAGGGGGTGAGGTACTTCATACAGTATAATCATGCAAAGTATTAACAATATGCTTAATGATTTAGTTACAGCTATTGATTTATGGTTACATATCAAATAATGATTTGGTTATACCTATCTTATGTAATTATGTAGGTGGTATTCACTACAATGTAAGCATTTAGCAAATTCATATACCTGAGAGAAATTTCAAGTTCATGATTATTGCAAGAGGGGAAATGAAAAAGGATCTATTTAAGCGTCTCATGGAATTCTATTTCATATAATTTAAAATTTTTCAGGTAGATCTGAAATCTCATTATTCTAATAAATGTTACATAATATTTGTCAAAGCAAGAATATGCTAATGATTTACAGGACATAGATTTTTTTCTTCAGGGAGTTTAGTCTAAGCTAGATACATAAGCACACATAGAATGTTTTTAAAACCTCATAGCAAAACTAAACAGTTAATATTGATAGAAGTATATTAGAAAATAAAAATTTTCATTGCATATTAACATAAATTGAGTTTTGTTACTATAATTTTTATTCATCTAATCCAATTTTCCAAATCTCCAAAACAATTTTAAAAGATACTGTGGTAACTAGCATTGGTCATCTTGAAGTTTACAGAATATGCTTTGATTAAAGATAGAACAGTTTTAACACCAACATGTAAAAAGCCATCCAATAAGGTTAAATCAAATCAACAACTAAGCAACTGAAAACATCTACCAGTCTGGTCATCTAAAGAGATAATTCAAGAACTATTGTACTTTCAAGGAATAGGTTCTTCCTAGGAAGAAGTGCAATGAAAACAATATTCTGTTGATCAAAGCTTTTTAAAAAAATCACTGTAATATAACAATTACCACAGACAAGTCTGTTAAGAACTCATGGGCACCAACAACAGTGTGGTAATTGAGGTGGGGGAGGGAGGTAGGTGGAAGTGGAGTTGGAGATGGTAGAATAAATGTTGATGGGAAAAAAAGTTTAAATTTTTTTTTAAAAAAGAAGTTGAAGTATTAACAAAAAGTATGACTTAATGCAAATATACAATGGACTTCACAAAATGTTTTTTCTAAAAAATGGTGCTGGAAATACTGATACTCATATGGAAAGATATAAAACTTAACACATTATATATAAAAATTAATTTAAAATTTATCATAGATGACTTAAAGATAATATAGGGTAGAGCAGAGTAGGTTTACAGTTGTGAGTTTGCAAAAACAGTTTATTCTGTATTATTATTTATTATTGTAGGATTTTTTTTATACAAACAACTGTAAACCTCCTCTTGGCCCACCCTGTATTATAAGCTCCTAGTAGAACACATGAGACAATTCGAGTGACATTAGGTTAGAACAAAATTTTTAATATTCCACACAAAGCCCAAAAAATAAAACTGATTAACTTGATTAAAATGAGACTTATGTTCTTGAAAAGACACACTTAAGAAAAGCACAAGCCCACAGATGAGGAAAAAACTTCGTAAAACATGTTTCTGATAAAGCATTTATATCCAGAAGATGTAAACATCTGAAAACAACTCAGTAAGGAAGGAGACCAAAAATATATAATTCTTTTAAAATAGGTAAATGGTTTGGACATTTACAAAAGAAGATATGCAAATAATCAACAAGCATATGAAAAGATGCCCAACATCACTGATTACTTTAGAAACACAAATTAGAACTACAATGAGCCACCACTACCATCACTGAACTAGAGGTAAAATTAACAGCACTGTCAATACCACGTGTTGACAAGGATGCAGAGGAATGATAAGGATGCATCCTCACACTTTAGCAGTGGGAATATAAAATGCTACAGCCACTTTGGAAAACAGTTTGGCAGTTACATATAAAGTTAAACATATCCTTATCATATGACTTAGCAATCTCTCTCCTATTTAATCACCAGAGTGAAATAAAAACATATGCCCATACAAACACTTGTAGAAAACATACATAACAGCTTCATTCATAATAGCCCAAAACTAGAAACAATCCAAATACCCACCAACTAGAAAAGGATAAACAAATTGTGGCATAGCTATACAATGAATTACTACTTACCAATAAAAAGGAAAAACTGCATGAATAACATATAATGTAAAAAAGTCAGGTAGCTTCAGAAGGACAGAGCATCATCTTAATAAGCCAGGGTTGCAGGTCCCATCCCCAGTCAGGGCACATATAAGAAGCAACCAAAGAATGCATAAATAAGTGGAAAAACAAATTGATGTTTTTTTCTCTTGAGAAAAATATAAATAAATAAAAATAAAAAGTAAAAGAATCCAGGTACAAAAACTGTACACTCTGACTCCATTTATATGAAATTCCAGAAAAGGAAAGACAATAATGACATAAAGCAGATCTGCAGTTGTCAGGAGCCAGTGGATGAGAAGAGAATTGATTACAAAAGGACAGATACTAACTTTTGGAGGTGATGAAAATGTTCTGTATCTTCACTGTGATAATGGTACTATGAGTATATACATTTGCCAAAACTCATCAAAGTGTATATATTAAATTGGTAAATTATATTGTGTGTAAATTACACATCAATAAAGCCAATAAAAGTAAAAGAAATCAAATATATGTTGAAGATATACATTAGTAGGAATATCTGACAACTTACCCATCCAAGAAATAAGTACAACTTGTTTGAGTATGTAAAAATGCTATAAAAAAAGAGAGAGAATGCAAAAGGGTATCAGTGGACAAGTCGGTCTCTCATCCTACAATTTCTATTTTCTATGCCTGTTTTCACTTCATTTATACTCACAAGGAATCTATGTTAGTATCTGAGGACCTGCTTAGTAATTAAGGTATCTATATTTTAAAGGATGCTTTATCAAAATAGAATGCTTTAACTGGTAACATGTATGTCAGTCTTCTCGAGACAGGGACTTCCCACAAGCCACTTACAATCTGAAGCCTTCACCCTATAAATCACAGTATGGGTGGTTTGTCAGCGTATTAGTATCTCCCTTTTAATAACTTGCTAAACCATGTATTAAACTTTTTCTCCTGGAAAATAAACCATTACTCATCAATATGTCAATGTGCATATATTACAAGTCACATTAAAATATTCTTGACCTGTCTGGTGGCTCAGTTGGTTGGAGTTGTGAGTTCGATCCCCAGTCAGGGCACATACCTAACCTAGGTTGTGGGTTCAATTCCAGGTCAAGACATTTACCGCAGGAAACTGATCAATGTTTCTCTCTCTCTCTCTCCTTTTTCTTCTCTCTCTAAAATCAATAAATATATCCTCAAGTGAGGATTAAATATATATCCTTAAAAAGTAATTACAAAATCAAAGGTATTATTCTTGTATTCCAGGAGCTTATTATAGCACACCTTAGAAGAGAAGGCATACACACAGTATACTTTCATTAATAATACAAGATACTATATATTTTAAAATATATATAGCGTATACATATATATATTACACACAGTGATGAACAGTAATGACAGTAAGATTGCTAAAATGAAAAGAAAGCAAAAGTGGGCTAGAATGAGCTGTGAGGAACTTGACTGTTCCTGAACAACAGGTGTGAAAAAGATGAATGAGCATGCCAGGACACAGATGTGACTATGTGAAGAACATTTTCAGTGGAGAAAGTAGAGACTCCTTATCTGAATTGAAGGTTAGAGAGAAGTGCAAGGTAAGACTGGAAAGAAAGGATTCATTTATCCAAGAACATTTATTGGGTATCTATTATATGTCAGGCACAGTACAGAAATGAAGCTGTTTGGAAATTCTAGATAGGAATTTGGTCTTTTTACTGTGCAACAATAAAAGTAATAGAGTTCTACATAGCTCACGGCAATTTCAGATACATTATCTCAACCAATCTTCACAACAAATGATTTAAACACATGGGGTAAAAGAGGCTTAGTAAAGTGTATTTTTATGCTTAATGCCATACAGCCAGAAACAGAGCAAAAAAAAAAAAAAAATGATCTTCCTACTCTTAGCCCAGAGTTCTTTTCTTGCCTCATTTCTCATACTATTCGGCTCCTTTTCTTGAGAAAATAAGTCATTTTTAAGTGTAACGTGATCAAAGCAACATTGTAGTCAAATACATACAGTCATGTTGTACAGGTTGATTCAGAAGGCAATGAACATGGAAGAAAGGAGATCTACCAGTACTCTAATAACCCAGGGATAGGTGGAGTAGTAGGAGTAAAAGTCGTTGTCATGGAGACTGTATAGATTCAACTGGGTGTCTATTTGAAAATGCCCAGAGGAGACCAGTACAGCCACTGATAAAGTTGAAATGTCAACAAGTGGATCTATTATATAGAGGAAGTCATCTGAGGTGGTCAAATTATCCCCTAAACACAAAGATATTTGGTCAAACATGATGCAAGTCTCTACCCCTAAAGCCAGAATAACCCAGGGTTTATTGCCATTGAATATTTTGTTTACAGTTTATTTGTTTCTCTATTCTTAAAAGTCTAGACACTCCACCAGCCCACAGAAGTATCAATATTCATAAAGCCCCTTAAGAGTTCATGCCCACTTTCTGGATTATGCTTTCTAAGATAGCTAGTACCCTAAATGTATTAGAATTAATAAACATGTGTTTGATTAAAGCTATCATTGAGTCACAGCTATCTTTAAGGGGTGTAGGGTTATTTGCCAATCACAAGTAAATGCCTAATCAAAGCTGTGCAACTGAGAAACTATTTTAAAATCTATAAAAGGATGAAATGTATCTTATCTCTTAGATGGAATTATTTCTCAGGGCAGGGTTATATTTGTAACTTCTCCCAAGAGTCTAAGGAACTATATTGTTTTATGATATTAGTTTATTGATGAGAACATTGGACTAGCAGCTCCTTAATGACTATAAATCAAGATCCTAATCCAACAGATAAACCAACTTTTAAAAGGGGATAACAAAGAGGGTTAGGACCAAAGAAGTGAGGACTAAGCCCAACTAAAATCACAGGCAACACGGAAAGAAAGGTCATTGCTGCTCTTTGCAATGGCCAGCAGAGGCTGCCAATGTACCAGGACACAAAGGGCTTCCCCCTCCACCTCACAGACACACAAGGAGTTGTCACCAAAACAAAAAGCATTTCCATGCTATAGCATGAAGCGCAGCATTCTAGGCTCTTCGCAGAGCATTATTTAACAACAATCACCAAGTATTCTTTGTAACTGCAGCTTCTGGGCACGTGTGGCAGGAACAAAGGAACTGCAGAATACATTGAGTACTTTTCAAAGATGATCACACTTAGCCACTCCCTTACCAAAAGAAACCACCAAGCTTTATACAATTACCTTTCCAGAAAAGATACCTCAAGTTTACTTTTGAAAATGGGTATTTTACTGAATAGCACAATTTACAGTCTTGAAATTCTTATTTGAATAGATGTGTTATTTAGCTTCTTCAAATAAGGTAAACCAGTTACAGTTGAAGGAAATGTTCACTTACTAGGTACAAAATTATAATGTGATCCATACTATGGAAGTATCAATCTTAAATTATAAATACTAACATGCTTTAAAGGAATTTCCTAATATTCAGCAGTCAGGTGAGATGCTGTCCATCCGTGCTTCTCTCCCAGAGCCAAGAACACAGACACTCAAATACACCAAGGGGCAATCACATTTTAAAATTCATTTCATGATTCTGCTCTACAATTTTAAGAATTATGGATCTAGCCCTTTTGAGCTCCACATACTGCTATTTCTTGTAGAGAGGAACTCTGCTGTCAATCACTGCTCCCTTTTGCCACGCAAATATGTGCTGCAGCTTTCACTTGTCACTCCTATTATATGTAATGTAGGCAGCTTAGCACTAAATCAATTTAAGGAACTGCAGAAGTTAAATACATACATTATTATTATGATGACAGAAAAGGCAATGAATGTCTTGCAGCTCCATTTGCTTTCTTTGTTAAGGAAGAAAAAGCTAATTATCTCCAGCTGTCAACCATGAAGTCCTAGACCTATTTAAGTCAACATTAGCCTTGGACAACTGAAAACATTTCTCATATTTCTGCCCAATTGTTTTCTTTTTTGTGAAATATTAAACATTCTGAGGCAATGTAAAAACAAGTTGAAAATGTGAAACTACATACTTGTATCCATTTTCATAACCAATTCATTTTATTATTTCAGATAACTGCCAATTTTTTGTAATATCCATTCTCCAATTAGTGTAACCAAAATTTAGAACATATATAAGCCCCTCCACAAAAAATTTGTAGTAAAATTCAACTGAAAGCACACAGACTGTTGGTTACAATGAAATCATGTTACAGATGATCAAGGGAGAAATTCTATTCATTTATTTAATTAACAAAAAGAGAGAAAAAATATTTCCCAAAGTTGAAATGCTAATAAATGACAGAAAAGTCACACTGAATCATAGACATCTGTTTGTATATTCTCTTTACTAATCATCAATTTTCCAATCTAGTCCCATTAGAATGTAGAACTATTTAATTTTAAATTTTCTTTTTTCAAATTTTAAGATTGACTTGTATATTTCTAGGATATCAAATACAAATAAAAAAGAATATTCTTAATAAGACCAAGAAAAACAAACTTATCCATATATAAACTACAGAATCTCTTAACATCGTGCTCTAAAAAGTACACAAGGTCATTACTCTTTTTTGAATTCTTTTTTTGTATCTTTTTTTAAAATTCCTACCTGAGTATATGTTTATCGATTTTAGAGAGAGAGGAAGGTAGTGGGACAAACATCAGTGTGAAAGAAACATTGATCAGTTGCCTCCCACACATGCCCTGACTGGGAATTGAATGCACAGCCTAGGCATGTACCCTGACCAGTGATCAATCCTGCAACCCTTTGGTGCAGAGGACAACACTCCAACCAACTGCACCACCCAGTCAGAGCATTTTCATTCTGGATGACAAATATAAATATTCTCAGTATTTGCTCTGAGTTTTCAGTAATACAACACTATTTTCTTTAGAAAAGCTCTTCTCACAGAAAAAGCCTCAATAAATATTAATTTTAAATTTCATATGAAATCACTGCCCATTTAGCTTTCTAATGAATTTTTAAACACATATAACATCTGTAGATGTTACCAACATAAATAGATCAAAACCTACATAATCAATAACGTAAGAAAAATTTTGACATATGGACTAACAGAATTATCATTTAAGAAATTAGAGCCCCATGTTTAAGTTCCAAACCAGCTTGAAGGGAAAGCCTTTTCTAACTACAGGTGACCCACAACTCCAAGATTCTGATTTGCCATGACCCCTCCTTGTAATCTTGAGGAATCACTACTATATTTCCTGGAGACAAGGGGGAAAAAGAAACATAAGTATAATAGTATGAAGAGCAAACTCATCTCACATTCAATAAATCACATGTGAAAACTGTTAAGGTATGATTTGTGTCTCTCTCACACCGATGTCTCTCTCTCTTCCTTCCTGTCTGTCTAAAATTGATGGACATTTCCTTGGGTGAAGAGTAAAAGAAAATAATAATAACCTTTGTGTACTTGTTTAGAGCACAATGTTAACATGGCCTGTTATAGGGGTGTCCAACCTTTTGGCATCTCCGGGTTGTCTTGGATCACACATTAAATATATAAACAGTAATGAAAGCTGATAACCAGAAAAAGGTTTTAAGTAAATTTATGACTTTGTGTTGGGCCACATTCATAGTCATCCTGGGTTGCAAGCAGCCCGCACACCTTGGGTTGGACAACCCTGGATATGATACATAAAGAAATAGTATAAAGCATATGATTGTCTAACCACTATGCTATACAACTGAAACTGATAAAAAATAACATTTGAGTGTAAACTGTAACTGAAAAAGATGTGCAACTGACATATGAAAAGACACTCAATGTCACTAATCACCAGAGAAATGCAGATTAAAACCCAATGAGGTATCACTCACATCTGTCAGAATGGCTATCATCAACATATCAGCAAACAAGGCTGGCAAGGATGTGGACAAAGGGGGAACCCTTTTGCACTGTTGGTGGGAATGCAAATTGTTGCAGCCACAGTGGAAAGCAGTATGGAGAAAATTAAATATGGAACTGTCTTATGACACACTCTAGTTTGAAAGAACACAAGCACCTCTATGTTCACTGCAGTGTTACTTACAATTGCCAAGATTTGGAAGCAGCCCAAGTGTTCATCAGTAGATGAGTAGAGAAAACAACAATGAGACATTTACACAATGGAATAGAACTAGGCCAAAAAAAAGGAAAGAAAAGATTACCCTTTGCGACAGCATGGATGGACCTTGAGGACATTATGCTAAGTGAAATAAGCCAATCAGAAAAAAAATACCATATAATTTCACTCACATGCAGAATCTAATGAACAAACTGAGCTAACAAGCAAAATATTGACAGAATCATAGACAGAGAGCCAGTTGATATCTCTGGAGGAGGAAGTGGTGGAGGGATCAAGCGAAAAAGAAAAAGGACTCCTGAGCATGGACAACAGTGTGGTGACTGTGGTGGGGAGGGGTTGGGTAGAGGCAGAAGAGGGTCTAAGTGGGATAAATGCTAATGGAAAAAAATACAATAAAAATGTGAAAAAATAATAAAATTGCAGCTAAAAAAATAGTATTGTTAGGTAACTACACTACGCAAGACTCTAAGTACACTTCCCAGGGTCCCCAAACTAGCATTGACAGGATCAAGATTCCAGCTCAACTTTTTTTTAATTTATTGGGATGACATTGGTTAACAAAATTATGTAGGTTTCAGGTATATAATACTACAATACATCATCTGTATATTGCATTGCATGTTTACCACTCCAAGACAAGTCTCCTTCCATCACCACTGATTCCCCCTTACCCTCTTCTATATCCTACCTTCCTCCCCTTTCCCCTTGGCAATCACCATACTATTGTCTGTGTCCATGAGCCCCCTTTTTTTTAACTTAATCCCTTCAGCCTGCTCACCCAGCCCCCAACCCCCTCCCCTCCGACAGCTGTCAGTCTGCTCTTTGTATCCATGACTCTGTCTCCACTTTGTCAGTTTACTCTGTTCATTAGAGTCCACATATGAGTGAGATCATACAGTATTTGTCCTTCTCTGACTGGCTTACTTCACTTAGCATAATGCTCTCTAGGTCGATCTATACTGTCACAAAAGGTTTAAGATTTCCTTCTTTTTTACAGCTGTGGTCCATCTCAACTTTTGACAATGACCAGATTCTTTATACAACATAATACTACCTCCTAGCAGAGTTCTTCTCTAGCTTTACATTTTTACAAATTTGTTATCTATCAAGATTGAGACACAGTTGCCATCCTTTACAAATGATGCTGGTGACCATGTTATCCTATATAAATATACACATGACAGAAATGAGAAAAATATAATTAGGAGGCAATCCTTAGTTTTGATACAAAAAGGATATGACTGATGACCTTCAAGGGCCCTTTGTGCATTACCATTCTAATATTTCTTGGGTTGTTTACCTTGCTAACATATTTGGGAACAGTTAAAAAGCCTCTGCCTATTTCTTTTCTAACTTCCTGAAATCTATTCAAGATAATATTACAATTCCTACTCAATCACTACTCTATAAAAATTTTAAGACAACATTTACACTAATATAATTCTCACAACTGAGAGGGATTAGGTGAGAGGGCTCAAAAAGACTGTGGTGAATAGCAGACCAATTCCAAATGCATGTCTGTCCTATTCACAATTTAGAATACTTCCCATGACCTAGCTGATGCAACCATAACAACAGCATTCATTTGTGCATCACCATAACTTTGTTACATGCCCCCTCGGTTGGTCCTCAGAACAACTCTGTAATAAAAGAAGGCAGGTAATATTCTAAATTCATTTTACCAATAATGAAAACTGATTCTGAGAAAATTTAAATCCTTTGGATCAAGGATCCTTATAGAGGCCTCAAACACAGTCCTCCAGACTCCATATCCAGTGCTTCTTTTGTTAATGTAATTTACTGTCAGTTACAAGCTGGCTTCAATATATCTTTCAAACATTTGTATGCCTATCCTGTGTAACCTGGTTTCTCTAAATCTGAATTTCACTAAGTCTAACTGAGCTCATGAAGGCATTATGTTTATGCTTATGTATGATATGGTAACTTACATTTCTAATATAGTAAGTTTATGAGACATACACATATTTTCTGAAGATTTTTATGTAAGGCCATCAGAAGGATTTCCACCCAGATTTGGAAGGATCAAGAATAGGTTTCTAACTATTAGAAAAATCCTACTTAACTCGAAACAGGAAAAAACAAAGATGCCTAATTTGACAATCTATTGAGTTATAAATCAGCCTTTTCCTTGCTTACATCCACTTAATAGGACAGATAGTAATACTACTGCCTTTCTGTTTTTAATTCCTCAGAATCTTCCTACCCAAATGCACTGCCATTACTGAAGCCCAGAATGATCTCATTTAGTAAAAGTTTCTTGCCCTCTCATTAGGCCCTAATCTAAATTACAGTACAAAGACATAAGGTTCTCAGGACTGGCTCATGATAAAGGACACTGGCTTGCCGCGTGGCCTGATGAAGTCCTGGGACACAGAAAGATTTTTTTTTTTTTTTTTGGGGGGGGCAGATTTTATCAGTCTCAGAGCAGGCAATTTATGTTTAGCCAGAAAAATAAAATATAATCTTTGGCCATCTGGCTCTGTAACACTCTATATTTGTTTAGAAAGGTCACTGTTGTCAAGTTATTGAATGTTATCTCTGGCAATGACAGGAAGAGAAAAGTTTCTGAAAGCAGGCCAGGAATATTAAAACACCGGATATTAAGTTGTAAAACAGTATTTAAAAGGTTGGGCTTTAGTGTTAAACAGAACACTGTTCAAAGCCCAGCTCTACCACCTACTAGTTAAATGTTCTTTGGCAAGCCAGCAGCTTTTAAAACCCATTTTCCCATTGATAAAATATAGATAATGATAGTCTAGAAAGACAAAGCCATGATGAAATGATTAACACATACATTGCACTAGCTTATAGTTACCATTCAACTTACTAAATAATTATCTTCTGTGTTGTGTCCTCATTTTTCCTTAATTTTGAACAAAACTAAGATTTTTGTTACTGAAATAAGTATTTCTCCAGACAGAAAAGTAAATTTAAAGACTAAAATTTATGCTATGTATATCAAATATGTGGATTTAGAGCCTATCTCTAAGGAAAACTTCAATCCCTCTTAAGCATTTAAGCAACAATCATTCTTTTTCCATCAGCTTTATAGCACCTATTACTTTGTTGGTGGGATGACCAGGTTGCTGTGTCACTGAAGAACGAACACTAAGCAGTATCAAATCCGCATCTGAACAACTTCAGTGGGACTAGTACTACTGTCTTATTCATCAACTGTTACAATATCCTGACTTTGTTGTGCAATAGTTAACTTTCTTTGCATTATGTAGCTTCTATTAACATTTCTATTGCAATAACAAGACAATACACATTTGATTTAGACAGGCTATTCAGACCCTTTCCTTCTGTGCGATTAACAATGTAGTTAAAAATGTACAAATAATTAAAATATACATTTTAAAAAGCAGCTCAATCAAAACTCCATCCAGAATATTACCAAAGAACAATATTTTCAACTCAGTAGGCCAGATTTCAGGTCGACTTATGAAAACTCTTATATTTCACCTGCACTGTGACAAGAATGGCCATGAGGAATTGAATTCTCCCACCACACATGACTTATTTCCCCAAAATCAAAGTAGATACTACAAGATAGAACAAAAGCTACAGTCTCAGGCTAGAAAGAATATTTTCATGTTTTCTACTTTAAGAATTAGCTGTTACACATTTTCCTGTTTGGAGTCAACAATAAAATGTATACAATCCTCCATTTGAACCACTGGGTGGATTCTCTGCTTTCTCCATAATACTGACCTAGGAGATCTGGGAGTAATTAAAAACAAATTTCAAACTTTAGGATCCAGCCAAGACTACTAACAGACCAACAAAAGTCTAAAACATGCATACTGAATTAAGGACTATAAAGATAAATAGATCAGAGAAATCCATAAGCTTATGTAGAAAAAAATATAGCTGAGAAGATCTCCATACCAGCCTTCACCTGTCCAACTTACAGACCCACATTTTCCATTTCCTTTCCGACCACACCAACAGACGCCCATGGCATGATTGACTCAGTCTGTCAACTACTCTTTGGTGTGCCCCTCACAGTTCTATTCCCAAAGGCTGAGTTGTATGTTCTCCCAAAACCAGTAGTATTGTAACAGGGTGCAGCCAAGAGGGGGGCCCCCAAAATAGGGATTTGGAATGGGCCCAGAACTCAGAGTGTCCGGGGAATATTAGAGGGACATATAAGATGTCCTCACCACTTCTCCCACAGGTATGAGTTGGGGGAAGGGACAAATGGAACAGGGCCATTGAGTTGTTTTTTTGCATAGCAATAGGGCTGCAAGATAACCTCCAGAATGGTCATTTAACATATCTATAACCTTTAACTGGTTTCATAGATATGTTAAACAGCTGT
>PVKU01008645.1:0-71243 GCA_004027475.1 Anoura caudifer | reverse complement strand
ATTTTAATTGTTGTTCTTATACAGTTTTCTGTTTTCTACTCCCATCCTGTCCCTCCGCCCCAGCCCTCCCCAGCTCCCTCCCATTTCCACGCCCCCCCCTAGCTTTTGTCCATGTGTCTTTCATACTTGTTGCTCTAAACCCTTCCCCTTTTCCCTGGATATTCCTATCCCTCTTCTCTCTTGTTCTCAATTTCAGCGTCTTTGATTATATTATGCTTGTTTGTTTGTTCTGTTAATTAGGATCCTGTTAAAGGTGAGATCATATGGTATTTGTCTTTCACTGCCTGGCTTATTTCACTTAGCATAATGCTCTCCATGAACATTAGATTTCTTGATGTCATTAGGTTTTCTGAAAGAAAAAGCATTTCAAAGTTAAGTAAGTTTGGGGAAAACTTTATACTGTCCTGTACTGGGGATTCATCATGCACATTAGCATACTAAAAATTCCAAGAGTAGCCCTGGCTGGTATGGCTCAGTGGATTGAGTGCTGGCCTGCAAACTGAAGGGTCCTGGGCTTGGTTTCCAGTCAGGGCACATGCCTGGGTTGGGGGCCAGGTCCCCAGCAGGAGGCATGCGAGAGGCAACTAACCACATATTAATGTATCTCTCCCTCTCTCACTCCCTTCCCCTCTCTCTAAAAATAAATAAATAAAATCTTTTAAAAAAAATTCCGAGAGTACTTCTGAAAAGAAAGCAGATTAGTTTGGTTTAACCTGTCAGATCTTAATCTTATTTGACCAGGGAATTCTTTCATAGAACACTTATTCACAATATGTAGGGCAGGAAAACTGACTTATCTTGTTAAACATTTTGGTTTTGTATTCATAATCCATCAGTATTGCATTTAAGATCTCAAGAAGTTATGCCACTGTATGTCCTAGAGTATGCCACTGTATGTTTATGTTGATAATGGTGAGAAAATTGCCTGCCTAACATATTCAGGTCATTTTTGTTGGGGTTGAATTGGCTCATATTGCAATTTTCTTAAATTCCTAAATATGGAAAACAAAGAGACATTAACACAGTTGTCACATATCTATTATACATTAAGCTATTTACTTCCTTAGCATTTTATTTGCTTTGTGCAGTTAGTGTAAACTGCACAATTGGATAGCAGCACTGCTTAGAGAAGCTGTTTATACTGTTTATAATTATACTTAATTAGGATATAATATACATTTAAAGGCGGTGGCTGCTCACAGTGGATAATAGTGGTCTGGCTAGTGTGGCTCAGTTGGTTGGGATTTTTCCCACAAACGTAAAAGTCGTGGGTTCGGTTCCTGGTCAGGGCACATGCCTAGGTTGTGGGTGTGTTTCTCAGTCAGGGCATGGGAGAGAAGCAACCAATTGATGTTTTTGTCTCACATTGATGTTTCTCTTTCTTGTTCTCTCCCTCTCTCTCTAAAATCAATAAGCATGTCCTTGAGTGAAGATTAAAAAATATATAATTAAATTTAAAATTTTAAAAAATTTAAAAGAAGAATATACTATATAATTAGGACCATAATGTCTAGTAAGAAAATAAACATAGTATCTGACACCAAGTGAGGGCTTAATAAGTAAATAATTGAATGAATTTATCTGTAAATCTTAGAATTAAATGGCCCTTGTATTTTGCTATCTTAACACTAGAGGGGGTTCTGTGCTGTTACTTTTATTTTGAGACTAGAAGTGATTGGAGCTTCAAGTTGTTTTCAGTGATATTTTGTTAGCTATAAAAAACTTTCCTTTGTGATTTATAAATATTATAGAAGACAGAAGAACTTATTTCAGGATTTCTGAAAAGACAAGAGAATCAAAATACTTTTAGAAACTCAATGGCAGCTGTGAAATATCTATGCAATGTATTGGATAAACTAAGTAGTTTTACTGGTGACCTTTGCCTTCCACACTGGTAAATGTTCTTAACTAAACCTTTCCTTTAATTAAGATTCAGTTTAAAATTATAGTTAAAAAAAAATTAATTAGCCTTGGCTGGTGTGGTTCAGTGGATTGAGTGCCAGCCTGCAAACCAAAGGGTTGTTTGATTCCCAGTCAGGGCACGTGCCTGGATTTGCAGGCCAGATCCCCAGTAGGGGGCGTGCAAGAGGCAACCACACATTGATGTTTCTTTCCCTCTTCTCTCCCTTCCCCTCTCTCTAAAAATAAGCAAAATCTTTTTTAAAATAATAATTAATTATAGTTTTTCTTTTGTCCTAACAGTTCTGAATGCTCTCCTCAAAGTAGAGTCAGGTATATCAGCTCCCTACCTACTGTCCTCTCCCACACTCGTAGCATATCATCAATGTTATTTGTCCCCCTCCTTGGGCTCTGCTCTTTCCCCCTGGATGTCAGGGCCTAAAGTTAATGAGGTGTAGTGCAGATGTTTGTTTAGAATCAAAAAAAGTGTGGAGTCCTATCTGCCACTTGCTTGCTGTGTGGTCTTAGACAGTGGTAAGTAGCTGATTTATTGAATGCATAACACTGAGTGCTTTTTCCATGACATGTGTGGCCTCCTGATGGCTTTATGAGGCAGATATTAATGTCATTTACTGGTGGTGATTACACCTCAAAATGAGTATTGATAAGCAAATTGTATTAAGTATATACATTATGTAAGTAATATACACGGAGGATAAGTTATTATTAAGGCTTAATAGTAAGAGTTGAACCCAGATATAAAGCCAGCATGCCTGACATTAGAGCCTTTACAAGGAGTCACATTGCCACAACTGCCTAATCCCTCTGTGCCTCCGTTTCTACATTTATAAGGCGCTTATAATGTTTGCTTCATAAAGCTGACGTGAGGAATAAAATGATGCAGTGTATTTATTATGACTATTTGGTACATAGTCAATTTTGTTCCATTTCTTTGCCCATTCACCTTTTATTCTTACACTGCAGAGAAAACAAACCTGTTCCCCTACTATCTTGATCCCTCCTTCAGAATTTAGGTCCTAATTTATGCTGTGCTCGAATGCTTTGTTTTTGTTTTTAAAACCAATAACTTAAAAGAAACTTCATTTCTCTAGAATTCTTTGAGGTATCATTGGTCCTCGACCTTGTAACGGTATTTATCATGTCGATTCTTTAAGTAGCTGTTGACACTTCTGTTTATCAACTATTGTTACCACAGCTACGGGTAACTGTCACAGCCCATTTATCTCATGTGATAAATGGCCTGTGATGAACACACTGGTTTGGTTTCCTTTCAGAATGACAACCAAATAACATTCTTTAACAGTTGAGCACAGAAATAAATGCAGCTAGGTTATAATAACAATGTGATATTTACAGTTGCTCACTCTGATCAGAAGTCACTTCTAGTAGTCAGACCACTTTTTAAAAATGTTCTCTAGCGTGACAGGATCTCTTTGAGAAGTCAGGCAGGAACAGAGGAATGCAAATGGGAATTGCACCTTTTATGTGGGGTTCTCTGTGTATTGGGTTCTGACATAACTACTCTATGTATTTTTGAACAACTGTAAAACCAACAAGATACAAAACTGAAATGCAGTAGGGTGGGCTAGAATAGCCCTGAATGAGTCTTACTAAATCTAATCTCAATAAGTAGTTTTCTGAAAATAGGTGTGTCTGTCTGGGTCTATCTCTTTATCTTTAAAATGAAATAATGTAGTTAACTGACTGCTTAAGAAATTGATGATAAAGAAACAAAAAGCCTTGTGTTTTTATAGCAACTTCATCAACAAACTTTATAATCAACTGGAATATCTCTACCTAGATACTACCCACAAATACCTGAAAATCAACATGAAATGGAACTTAGCTTGCCCTTCAAACTTGTTCTGCTGTGTTCTCTGGTCACTTATGTTAGAAACCCAGCAGTCACCTTTCACTCTACCTTCACCCCCTAGTTCTCACCAGACATTGTTTCATTTTCTTCCATAGTATTTTTCTAATTTTTTTTTCTGTTTTTGTTAACTCCTACTGTGATTGCCCTGGTTTAGATTTTTGCCATCTTTATTCTAGCCTACTGCAGTGGCCCAACCATAAATTTTACATATAATTCTAAAACTAAAGCCTATGCTTTAACCTTGACCATAGGCAACAGTTGCTATACAATTCCTTAACCTGTTCAAGCTCCTCCCTGGTAATACCATTTTGGCATACATACCTAAAAAAAAAGGAAAAAGTCCCAAGATTTTTTTAAAGATTTTATTTATTTATTTTTAGAGAGTGGAGAAGAGAGGGAGAGAAACATCAATGTGTGGTTGCCTCTCACGTGGCCCCCCACTGGGGACCTGGCCTGCAACCCATGCATGTGCCCCGAATGGGAATCAAAACAGCAGCCCTTTGGTTCACAGGCCTGCGCTCCATCCACTGAACTACACCAGCTGGGGCTCAAAGATTTTAATAATAGTTTTAATAAGGAAAATTGAAAGTGATGGTGGCACCCCAAAATGAGTATTGACCCAAATGGTAAGTATATACTGTGTGTATTAGAGAACCCAGTAAATAGTAGATGCTCAATAAATACTTACTGTGTGACCAAATGAGTCAAACAAGTAGCTATAAAGGTAACAGTGTGGATTAAGTTACAATGAACATACGCCAGTGAAATAATGTTAGGGGGAAAGCACACTACTTTGTAAGAATGTCTCTTACATTAAGATGAATCAGGATATGTTGGAGATATACTGCCTGACTCTTCAAGTGATTTTAAAAAATCAAAATATACCAGTTCTATCACTAGAACATCTTGAAAATAAGTCCTGTCTACCTCCTCAGGTCACTGGGCGTGGCTAAGATATTTCATTGGCAGAGTCCCTGAATCCAGCTCTAGTGATTTTTAGATTTGTGATATTGATCTCTTGGGCTTCTGAGTGGATGAAACTTCAGCTTCTTTTGGGTCCACCCAGAGAGCTGGCTGGCATCCTCCTGTAAGTACTGCCTTCTCTTATAACAGGGTCAGGACTGAATCTTACTGCCCAGGACCCTGGCCAGGACAGCAGGGCAGTGCCTATCTGGCTCAAGGGTCTGTCTGAGAAAATTACTGAACTCTGCTAAGCTACCAAACCATTTCTTAAAGCCCAACATCATTAAAAAGTGAATTTAATGAATCATAATCAAAATTTTCTCTTTCTATGAAGTTGTTTCAGGTCACACTTTTTTTTTTAAATGACCCTGTGCTTTGAGTAAAGGTATGACTGTCACTCATGCTGTGAGTAAAGGAATGACTATAAGAGTGTGGTTTTCAGACTACCTGCTAGCACAGTGGGATTCCACAAACTAGACTAATGTGTTCCCACAGTTAAAATCAAATAACAGTGGCCTTTTCCCCAAATCTTGTCTACCAAAATGTCTATCTACCAAGGAAATTTGGTAGATAGAATTGTCAGTTATAGGTTTCTTCTCGGTAAATGTTTTTGATATGTTAATATCTGCTACCAAATGTAAAAGACTATAAGGAAGCATTATGGGAATATTTAGTCAGCTGAAAGTTCTTGGCTGGATAGCTTGTCTTTGTGGCCATGTGTGCTCCTAGTAGTTTTATTTGCATACATGTATTTTCTGGTAGTAAACTGTTCCTTGTTCATCAAATGGAGTTAAATGTGTTATTATCGTGGTGGCAGCAAAGAACAACTTGATTTCTAGGTGCTCCACCACTGGACTTAGGTGCCTGTGCAAAATATAAAATCCAAGTATTCTTATACAATTTGTACAGATCATATAGGTACTACTTTAATGAAAATAACCCTTGGTAATAAAGGTGTAAATATAAGTTTAGGTAATCCTTGGCTTATGCCTTCAATATAATGACTTCTGGAAAAGCCCTGGGAGAATGTGACCTGTTTTTAGCACTCAACATGTAATTAAGACTTTTCCCTTATTCCCTAACCTAAGGCACAAGATGAGAACTTTCTAGGGCCCTTGGGCTCTGACTGATAATACTGTATGTCTAGTTCTGTGCTGTGTTCTGAAGGATAAAATACAGGTCAGTGAGTGTTTTAAGGACATGTAAACACCTAATCAGAGAAAAATGTACTAGCTGCTGTGAAAGAACAAAAAACTGGTGACTATTGAAGAAGGTCAAGCATGGTTTCACAAAATGGTGACATTTGAACTAAGCCTTGAAAAGCATAAATTTGCCTGCTGAATATCAGATAAGGGATGGGAAAGCCTTTGCAACCACACAGAACAATTTGGGTAAAGTCATGAGTACATGGCACAAGAGAATGTGTTCTACTCAGTGTAATGTAGGGTGTATTGAGGGGCAATGGCAGATGGTGAGACTGCAGATGGTAGACAAGGGTCAGGCTGGGGCATTCAAACTCTGTCTTACGGGAATGAAGAACTAAGGATTTTTGCTGTTTTATTTATTTTTTAATATATTTTATTGATTATGCTATTACAGTTGTCCCATTTCTCCCCCATCATTCCCCTCCACCCTGCACACCCCCTTCCACCCACATTCCCCTCTTTAGTTCATGTCAATGTGTCATAAGTTCTTTAGCTTCTACTTTTCCCACACTATTCTTGCCCTCCCCCTATTTTCTACCCACCATCTATGCTACTTATTCTCTGTGCCTTTTCCCCCTCTCTCCTCCTCCCACTCCCCTGTTGCTGACCCTCCATGTGATCTCCATTTCTGTGTTTCTGTGTTTGTTCTAGTTGTTTGCTTAGTTTGCTTTTGCCTTAGGTGTGGTTAGTATATGTGAGCTTGCTGTCTTTTTACTGTCATATTTTTTATCTTCTTTTTCTTAGATAAGTCCCTTTAACATTTCATATAATAAGGGCTTGGTGATGATGAACTTTAACTTGACCTTATCTGAGAAGTACTTTATCTTCCCTGCCATTCTAAATGAAAGCTTTTCTGGATAGAGCAATCTTGGATGTAGGTCCTTGACTTTCATAACTTGGAATACTTCTTTCCAGCCCCTTCTTGCCTGTAAGGTCTCTTTTGAGAAATCAGCTGACAGTCTGATTGGAACTCCTTTGTAGGTGACTGTCCCTTTATCCCTTGCTGCTTCTAGAATTCTCTCCTTCATTTTAATCTTGGGTAATGTAATTATGATGTACCTTGGTGTGTTCCTCCTTAGGTCCAACTTCTTTGGGACTCTTTGAGCTTCCTGGACTTCCTGGAAGTCTATTTCCTTTGCCAGATTGGGGAAGTTCTCCTTTATTATTTGTTCAAATAGGTTTTCCACTTGTTGCTCTTCCTCTTCCCCTTCTGGTACCCTATAATTTGGATGTTGGGATGTTTCAAGATGTCCTGGAGGTTCCTAAGCCTCTCCTCATTTTTTTTGAATTCTTGTTTCTTCATTCTTTTCTGATTGTTTCTTTCTTCCTTCTGGTCCACTCCATTGATTTGAGTCCCAGTTTTCCTCCCATCACTATTGGCTCCCTGTGCGTTTTCCTTCATTTCACTTAGTGCAGCCTTCATTTCTTCATCTAATTTGTGAGCAAAATCAACCAATTCTGTGAGCATCCTGATCACCAGTGCTTTGAACTATGCATCTGATAGGTTGGCTACTACATATCTCTTGGTCACTTAGATGAATTGGCTCTGGGGCTTTCTTTGATCTGTTCTCCCGTTTGAGCCATTTTGGGGTGGGATTTTTTTGTTTTTGTTTTTTTGGGGGGAGGTCTGGTCATGGCTGTTAAGTATGAGGAGCGGAGCTTTAAGTGTTCACCAGGGCGGGGCAGCCCAGTCACTGGGTTGTGATGCTGTATGTGGGGACAGGGTCCAAGAGGGAACAATGGCACTTGCTCCGTTCTCTCTCGTATTTCAGTCCCTTCCACTGCTTTCCACAAGCAAATTGGGCCCTTCTGGTGCTAATTTCCATGTGGGGTGGGCTTGTGTATGTTCTAGGACCCTGTGGGTCTCTCCAACGAACTCTCTTTTGAGGCTAGGAGTCTCTCCTGGCACCTCAACCCCCAAAAGCATTTTCAATCGGTGTTTTTAGGTTTTATTTCCCGGCACTGGGGTCCTGGGTTGCAAGGTCTGTCTCGCTCCCAGTTTTCGCCTGGATTATCTGCGCGCCTATGTGGGACCCCCTGCTCAGCCAGCCGCCTTGCACAGCCTCACTGGGTCTGCCTGTTGCCACCCTGCGCCTGGGTCCGTCAACCTTCGCTTTTTCCTGCCACTACTCCACCCCTCTTACCGGTCTGGATGAATGGTTGTTGGACTTCCCTACAGTTCAATTTTCTGTTAGTTCTGGTTGTTTTCTTGTTTCTAAATCTTTGTTGTCCTTAATTTTGGTTGTGCGAGGAGGTACAGTGTGTCCACTTATGCCTCCATCTTGGCCGGAAGTCCCGGAACTATTGAGGATTTTAAAGCAGATGTGGAATGATGAGATTCGCTTTCAGAAAAACCTCTGGGTAGTTCAGAGAGTAGATTGGGGCTATGGGAGACCAGTTAGGAGCCTGTTGTAAAAGTCAAATTCAAGACTTTTGACAACATGATGTGAGTGGGACATGGTAGAAGCAGGGAGTAGAGGACAGGGAGAAGCCTTAAAGTTACCGGTTTTGCCCCAACTGGTATGGCACAGTGGATTGAGTGCCGGCCTGCAAGCCAAGGTGTCACTGGTTCGATTCCCACTCAGGGCACATGCCTGGGTTGCAGGCCAGGTCCCCGATTGGGGGTGCAGGAAAGGCAACCACACATTGATGTTTCCTCTCCCTATCTTTCTCCCTCCTTTCCCCTCTGTCTAAAAATAAAATAAGTTACAGGTTTCCCTAAGGGCAAATGATGCTCTGATAAGCAGGTAGGGCAACCAAATCTGCTTTTCTTCATGTATAGTATGGGAACAATTATCCTCCCCCTTCCTGTCTTAAGGGGTTACTGAAATGGCAATGAAATGTAGTCTGTAAAGATGTGTGCAAATGGGCTGTAGAGTAGCTATTAATAATATTGTCATAGTGGTTTTCATCCACAGAACAGACATGAGGTTGAACATATGAAATTATCTCTTGTATGGCTAAAAAAAAAATGATCAATGTCAGGTGATTCAACCTCATAGTTTATGGGTTAGTTTTTCCTGTTACTTCCTGCCTCCTTTTCAGTCATATCATTGCTTTTAAAAAAAAAAAGATGAGCAATACATTTCATCAAGGGGATTTCCAGGAATGCTGGGAAAGCAAGTGTGGTAGAAAGTGTACAGGCTTTGAAGTCGGATAAAGCTAGGATCAACTTTTCCTCTGTAATATTAACTGTGATCTTCATTAAGTCAGTCTGTTAAAGCCTTATTATTTTCATCTGGAAAATGGAAATAATGCCTGTCTTGCAGGGTTATTAAATGAGAAAATGCATGCCTTGTTAGCATGTGGCATGTAAAAGGTGTTGAATAAAGATTAGTTTCAACTGTTCCTTACTCCCCCTACCCTTTTTTTTTAAAACTTGTTCACAGGTTTGACATAAAACTTTAGTTATCTGCTTCCTTGTGTCCCAGAAAAACAGAGTTAAGAGCTACATACCAGGAATTGTGATGTGTATCTGAAATGTTCAGCTGTCATAACTTCAAGCCAAAATCTTCTACACTGAGTGGCCATTTATACTATCAAATATCATTCCATGGAATTGCTTTTGTGCACAATTTGTGTCAAGTTTTTCCAGAGTGCCACAATCCTCATCACTTTTCACATAATCCAGGAAGTTACTCATTTAACCCAGATTTCCAAAAAACTCATACATACAGACTGTGTCATACTCCTCTGGAAATGTCATCACATTTGTGTGTGTGTGTGTGTGTGAACTACTCTTTGCAAAGGAAGAAAATCACTTCTAATATTCTTTCTTTCCTTATATTCCTGACTGACTCTAACCAAAAGGTGAACTGAACTCCCACTTGCTGACCCTCTACACTTCCAGGTCTCGGCAGCACAGCTTGGTTTCTGTCTCTGTTTCCCTGCTTAACATTTCCTCTGATGATGAGTTCTGACTTCACATTAAATCAGGGGGCTGGTGTTGTGTTGTGTTTTGTTTTATTTCGTGCTCCTCCCTCGTACAAGCCCTACTCTTGTCACCGCATATATATGGCAAACCAGACAGAGCTTACATTTTTGTGACAACAATCAAATAAGATACTTTCAAAATGAGTGAGTGCTATCAAGGAAATAAATAGGCTAATGGGATATTTATAGTGGCTGGTAGATGGCAGGTAACTTAGAAAGAGTTCTCAGGGAAATAAGACAGTAACAATGTCCTGAGGTGAAAATGAGTTTGGCATATTTGAAGAACAAAGTGGCTGGGATTCTCTTTCTCTCTTTCTCTCTTTCTTTCTCTCTCTCCCTCAACTTTGTGACAGTAGGAGAAGATGAAGTGAAGAGATAGGCAGGGGACAGACAAAAATTATTCTCTGGGCTCTGGCCTCCAGTGTCCCCGGAGGGTTGGATCTGTATCTAGCCACTTCCAAGAACCTTCCTTTAAACAAGAAGTATGCGGTGACTCACATTCTCATTCTGTCTCTCTCATGGGGAACCTGACTGTCTTGCCCTCCTGCCTTGAATTTACCCCTGACTGAGTTCAACTGAGAGTACTTGATTTTCTGCTACATAATGGCCTTTTTAACTTAAAAATTAAGTACTAAAGTACTGTCTACTTATGAAGATTAAAAAATGAAGAAAGGCAAAAATCAAAAAATCATTCACAATCTCACTACCTAGAGATAAATACTGGTTATCATTTTGTGATATATCATTTCAGACATGTATTCATTTATATACATAGTTTAATCTATCATAATGTGACTTTATGCGGTGATATAAACTTCTGTGTCAACAATCAATGCCTGATTCTACATTATTTTAAATAATTTGTCATGCTGATAATATGCCACAATTGTTTCAACCCATTCGCTGTTTCAAGGACTAATAAAATAATTATGATAATCACAGTAGTTAATAGATGTTAAGAACACTGGTAATTTTACACACATTATTTCCGAGGCAAAGAATGTGAAGTGAGTTGCCTGACAGATAATAAGTGACAGACAATGGTGAAGCAAGTGCCAATTTGCTAAGCGTGTACTGTATGCTCAGCGTGGTGCTAGTCTCAGTAGCAAAAGAACTGCTATTTCCTTTAAACTGTCCAGGGGAGAACTCTGTAGCCCTTCAGGCAATGGTAGTGGGAGAGAGGCATCTGGATGTCCACTCCTACCGAGACTGCTTACAGTGGTGCAGAAACGAGACTGCTGTTAGGGTAGGGGACTTGTAAGCTAGACATCCAAAGTTTGGCAGTCAGTATTTTCTTGCCTTAGGCTACAGTCCAGTCTCAATTTTTGGTGCCCCTCCAAGATGGCTTCCCCACCCTGAGCCCCTCACCTCTTACCTTCAGTTTATCTATAAAATAGACAAAACACAGTTATTATTCTTATTGGCTACTAAGTAAAACAGGATGAGCAAGTGTCCAGGAATGAGGTGGGTGTTCACAAACGCTCTTTGAAAAAGTGAGAAGGGAACCATCAGAGTTTGGGAACCTTAGAGGAATGAAGAAAAAGGGAGTTAGAAATAATCTGGTTTTTCCTCAAGGTTACTGAAGGAAATAATGAGGGGAGAAGGTGACAGGGTGGGGAATTCTCCAGCAACCTCATTTAAGTGTGCCTCAATTGTGGGTGTAGGACAAGTCATATTCCTTTAAAGCCCTGCTGGTTCCTGGGATAGCTGCTCACAGGCTGATCCCCTGACCTCTCATTGGTTCCCACATAAAGGACAGTCAGCCAATAACAGGCATCATCGAACAATTGGGAGGATGCTCAGAGGCAGAAACTGAAGCAGGATGCCTCATATCTGGCATGCTCATATTCTGAGCTCAAAGAGGTGGACTAATTGGCAAAGGTTGCTCAGCAAGTAAGTGATGGAGCCAGAAATGCAACTCTAACTTCTGACCCACAGTCTGCCCTCTCTCTGTTACATGTTACTTTTACTGCTGGAACACCATTTGATCCACTGTAAAATAAGCAAACAAACAAAAACTTCTGTAAACTTGATGTTCATGGCAGATTACTGTCTTCACCTCCTGCTTAACGGAAACTTGGTTCTCTCTTGGGCACATCTTCTATTCTCTTCCAGTCTCCTGATTAGAAGCTGCCTATTCTCACACATTCCACTGGGGCTTCCATGGGCAGTCTCAACATTCCCCGCTGTCATTAACCGATCACTATACTTCTATTACTTGCAAAATTTACTTCTCCTCTGAGGCTTATGCCATCCAGCTCAGCTGATCAGACCCTCTGTCCTGAGACCATGACTCTTGAACGAGTGCACCAGAATGGAAGGAATAACTGGGTGGGGAGGGCTGTCTTTGGGGCTCACGCCACCTTCTGTGTTTCCTTTGCAATGGTTGTCTTCTGACCACCTCTGTCCCTCGAGTCTTCTCCACTTCAAGTCCTGCTAACACCGAGGTGACTTCATAATGTGAAGCCATTTAACAACCTAGCCTCTTTGTTCCTCAATGTTGGCAACAGTAACCACCACCTCACAGCCATGGTTATACCCTGGCACTCCACTTTTGAGATCTTAAGTTCTGGTGTGTTCAATCTCTCTGCCCGTCAACTCCTAGCTCCCTAATCCTCTCACTCCTACCATATCTTCTCCTTGACATCCTGGCCTTTGGCCTCACTGTTTTCTCTCAGGTCTACCACTCTCTTTAATATTTTGCTTCCTTCCCTGTTCTGCCTTGACCTTTTAGTACAGCATGAAAAACAGCACTATCCTTTCTGCCACACCCATTCTGAAAAGTCTAAACTCTGTATCAGTCCAACCATCTGCCTTCTTCACTGCTAATCTTGGGCTCCTGAGCACAACCACACAGATTGGCCCTAAAGCAACCTTGGTCATCTCTTCACAATAGGTATGAATTATTTTAACTAGCAAAACTGAGTAGTCCATTCATTCATCTGGTGAACATTTACTTATTGTCTGTTACATGACAGGCAAGGTGCTACATGTTAAACAGAAAACAGTAGACAGTAAGCAAAACCAGACCAGGGACACGGTGCCTGCCTTCACCAAAAAAATGGCCTACCAGAAAAGAGAATCCTTGTCCACTCTATACAAATATATCGCTACAGTCATAAAGAGTGCTACAAAGGAAAAAACTCCAAGTATTATAAGAGTATACCATAGGAGAGCCTACCCCAGTCTCAGGAGCAGAAAAGGCCAACCAGAGAAAGTAACGTTTAATTTCTGGCCTAAAGGAAGGGTTCAAACAAACTAAGTGAAAGTATAATAGAAGTGGAATGGAAGGGCTTTCTTTGTGGAGGGAAGAGTGCCTGCAAAGGCCCTGAGACAGGAAGGAGGGAGGAAGTGAAAGGGGCCTTGTGAGAGTGGGTGGAGGGCTCTGAAGGCGAGGTTAGGGAAGTCTGTGAGCCAGAGCTCTGGGTTGCTTTAAGCATTTTCAACCCTTAGGGTGTTGTGCAGAGAATGACATTGTCTGATTTGCCTTGTCTTTTAGAAGAGGTCAACCCATTTGTAGGATGTTGAAAGGATTAAATGGAGGTAAGTAAACCAGATAGAAAGCTGCTGTAATTGCCCACTCGACGAGGTCTTGGAGGCTTAGTGGGGACAGATTTGAGAAACTTCTCCAAACTCCAAAAGGCCCATAACCTACTTTTCATTCCTCCCAGTACCACCACCACCACTGCTACCAATTTTGGCAATTGACTTGCTTCCTACTTCTTAGGAAACTGAAAATATCAGGTGTGAACTTCCTCAATTTCCTGCCTCTACACCCACAGATTTGGCTAACTACATGTCCTTCACTTCCTTCCTGTCAGCCTCAGAGAAAGAAGATCAGGTCTCCTTTCTGAAGCCCATCATTTCCCCTCTACCTTCTCCAGGACCAATACCATGCTCCATTGTGTGTCCACCCCCTGTCCTGGAAGCAAACTCAATTCTCTTCCAATCAGAAAAACAAAAATCAAAACCCACTAACCTCCTGTCACCCTAGATACTTACTACCTTATCTCTCTCCTCCCTTCATAACAAACTTTGTGAAGTCTCTTCTCCCTGTGTCAGGGAAGGTGGTGCTCACCAAATAGTCCATGTACTGCCCACGTCTCCCAGCTCCTTGGAAGTTAGGCAGGCCTGGGTAGCTAGTATCTCACTTTGGACTTAAGAGTAGAATAGCTGGCAGTGAGTTCTTCGATTGCTGAGGCAATCGTGAAGGTTTTGTCTCATAGAAGTTCCAGCTTCAAGTTGATGGAGACCCCATCACTCTGAGCTCCTAAGTGACTATGTCAAGCAGTCCCACCACCACCACACAGAGTGTAAGAAGGAAACAAATTTTTGCTGTAAGTAACTGAATTTGAGGGTGGTTTGTTACTACAAATAGCCTAGTGTACTAATACATTTACTCTCCCTACTTCCTCACCTCCTGTGCACTTTTTGAAACAGAATTACAGTGTTTCTGACGTAGTTTTTAGCTCTTAGACTCCTCTCCATTGGCAGTTTACTCAGGCAAATGCCACCGCAATTCCCCTGTTGCTTAAATCATCTAATTTGATTTCTCTGTATCATGTGACATAGTTGGCTACTCTCTTCTTGCAGCTTCTCTGGCTGCTATGACACTAGCAACTCTTGGTTTTCCTCCTACTTCTCTAGAACATAGGTAATGGAGGTAAGTAGAACTTTTTCTCCTATTGAAGTGGCATCAAGTGCCTTTTATCAAGTCAAACTCCCATTTAAGAGGCTTCTATGGCTTTCCAAACCTGACTTTATTAAACTGACATTTGAGACACTCAGCGATGTAGCCACAACCTGTTTTTCCAGCTTTAGCTTCTAGTCCTCTTTACATTGCTTACCCTTCACCCAGTAGGGGCTTGATGAGCTCCTCCTCCTCTTTGACCTTCATCATGCTGTTTCCTGTATCTGTCACATGCTTCAGTTTTGCTTTCTCCTTTCAAATAATTTAGACATTTGTGTAGGGATTGCTTATAATAGTAAAATTTTGGAAATGACCTAAACGTCCATCTTTAGGATGGAATAAAGAAATGTTATTGACATGCCAGGTCTGAAATGCACTCTTTCTCGTCAAAATAAAGGACTAAACCAAAAAAACAGAAGTTCCAACAAGGAAAGAGATGAAAAGCACCTGAAAGGTGGCAGTAAAGACAAATCTATGATCACAGCTTTGCACCAGGTGTAAAGGGCAACCAATCCTGATAAAAGCAAGGGGATTCACAAGATTTATGTTGTGGCTCTCACCAGGCTAAAACTGATGAAGCCACTGGTACATGTGATCTCTCCACTAAGGGTGTAACCCAAGAAGGAGGAAGATACAAATTCTAGTCAACAAGGACTCCAATTCAGGACAAGGCAAAAAAAAAAAAAAAAAAAAAAAAAAAAAAAAAAAAAAAAAAAAAAAAAAATTGCTCAGGGTAACAGGGAAGGAAAGTCCCAGAAGACAGCTGAGCAGGAGGGCTAGAATGCAAACAGTTCCAACAGGAAAATGATGTTCTCCAGGAGGGGTGTGTTCAAGAGAAAAATCAGACCTGACAGATGATTTGATGCCATTGGCCGCAAGGAACAGTAATGAAAAATTAGTAGACGGTGTTTAGAAGAGTTACTTATAGGTAATTATTGCAGAGAATATTAAGTAAATGAAAAACCAAGGCAATTGTGAACTTTAGGAAAAGCAAAAATTGAAAAAAAATAGAATTTGTAATGCTTCGATGGTCAGTTGTAAATAATATTTACATAGGGATCGTAATGTAAACACTGACTGCTGATTTAGCCCAAAGCTGCGCTGTAATTCTATCCGGAAGCTGGGGAGAAGAAACAGAAGGCGGTGGCGGTGCAGCAGAACTAAATCCTAATCTACAAAAAGAAGTCGCTACAGTATGTCTAAAGCGGATTAATCAAACATAGCAAAAAGAACGTACTTTTTAGGAAAACAGGGATATACAAATGCCATAAGAGACAACGAAGTTTGTTACCTGCAGAGAAGAGACTTAGGGGCACGGGGAGGGGAAAGGCAGGGCGGGAAATTGTTGCTTTACCTTACGTGCCTCTGAGGGGTGGGATTGGCAGGGAAAGGGTTTTTATTTACCCCTTTCTACTCTCTGTACTATTCAAAGTCTTTACAATAAGCGTGCATTACTTTTATAATTGTAATAAAAAACAATAAAGCCAACGTGCTGTCCCCGTTTTCTGCCTTTGGGAATTTCATCTCCCGGCTGTTGGGACCATCTCCGGTTCTCACCGCCTCCAGTCTCAAGCCCTGTGTGTGGGTTTGCCTCCTCTGTTTGAATGGTTGTAGGGCAAAGGCTCTGTGATTTCTCTTCTCAATCAAGAGCTCATCTCAGTTTTTGGCAAGCTGCTATCTGTCAGCTATCTCCAAAGAGGAGGGAGCTGTGGTTCCCTCAGCCAACTTAGCCATCGTGTGGAATGCCGAAGAGCCTCTACCAGACCATGGGCGGCTGCACAGTGTATCTCTCTATTCTGAAGTTCTCTCTTCCAGCCTTCACCTCATTCATACTAAATAGTTGTTTCCATCTTTTTACCCCACAGCCCCAGCTCCTGGGACTGATGTTGCCTGGAACATAATATCATAGCTGTAAACTAATTAAGTTTGTGTTCGGATGGACCTTGGAACAGAAAACACCCTGAACTTGGCTTTGATCTTGATAGTCTATAGTTCAAAGCTGGAAGCTGCAAGCAAAGCCCCAAAGGCACTACCTTTATTAGATGGATCAGGATAGAAATCTGCCCTCTGCCATGAAGAAACACACTTTTTCTGTCTTCCAAGGCTCTTCGCTATAAAACGTTCTCAAAAAGACGTTCTTTGCTTAAAAACATTCTGTGTCTAGAACAAAGTTGATACAAGATGTGCAGAAGTGCAATGGAGAATTCTCTCCCAAGACTGACCCATAGAAACTGTGAGATAATAAACATCTGCTGTTTTAAGCCATTAAGATTTGGAGTAACTTGTTACACAGCAATATATGATACTGCCATAGATTTTTACTTCTAATGCTCTTATTCTCGTGTAGATCTAGATTTTCATTTGGTGTGATTTACCTTTTGCCTGGAGAAATTTCCTTTAACCTTTCTTCCAGTGTTGGTTTGCTGATAATGAGTTTTTTCAGCTTTTTAAAAAATATGTAAGGGCCTTTATTTTGTTGTTGCTGCTGTTGTTTTCTTTTAAACAAAACTCACTCATTGCAAATGTATAAATTCAATGATTTAGTGAATGAATAAATTTGTATATCTATCACCATAATCCAGTTTTGGAACATTATCATTTCTTCCGAAAGTTCCCTGATGCCTGTTCAATAGTTAATCTCTGCTCCCACCCCAGACCTAGGCAACCACTTAATCTCTTTAAATTAGCTTTTTCTAGGTATTTCATATAAATAGAATCTACATGTAGTTTTTGCTTCCAGCTTCATTCACTTAGTTTTTCAGGTTCACCCATGTTGTAGCATGTATCAGTAGTCCATTCCTTTTAAATAATGGACAGTGTTCCATTATATGGATGTACTGCACCATGTAATCGCTTCTCAGCCTTTTGGCTAAAACAAAGTGTGGTTATACCACATTTTCTTTATCTTTCACCAACTGATGAACAGTTTCCTTGTTTCCATTTTTTTACTATTATGAATAAGACTGCTATGAACATTTTCATACATGTTTTTCTATGGACATATGTTTTAATTTATCTTGAATAGATTCACAGAAATGGAAATGTATGATAACTTTTTATGAAGTGGACAAACTGCTCTCCGAAGTGGTTGTACCACTTTACATCCTTACCAGTAGTGAACAAGGGTTCCAATTTCCACGCATCCTTGCCACCACTTGGTATTATATATCTTCCCTATTACACCCCTCTAGTGAGTACATAGTGGCATCTCGTATTTTCTTTTTACTGTAGTGTAGTGGACATACACTACTGTTAGTTTTAGGTGTACAACATAATGATTTAATATTTATATACCTTACAAAATGATTATCACACTAAGTCTAGTAATTATCTGTCACCAGACAAAGTTGTTACAATATTGTTGGTTATATTTTCTATGCTGCACATTATATTCCTATGACTTATATGTTTTACAACTGAAAGTTTGTATCTCTTAATCCCCCATTTGTTTATCTTATTTTCGCCGTTTATAAATTGGGTTACTTTTCTTTTATCACTGAATTGTAACAGTTCTTTATTCTAGATTCAAGTCTTTTATCAGACATGTGATTTGCTAATATTTTATCCCAACCTATGCCTTGTCTTTTCATTTTCTTACTAGTGTCTTTGAAACACAAAGATTTTTTTTGAAGCCCAACTTACCGATTCTTTTCTTTATGGCTTATGCTTTTAGTTCCATGTCTAAAAACTCATTTTCTGATCCAAGGCCGTGAAGATATCCTCCTATATTTTGTTTTAGAAGTCTTACAACACTGGCTCTTACATCTAGGTCTACGATCCATTTAAGTTAATTTTGTGTATGGTGTAAGGTAAGGGTTTGAGTTAATTTTTTTGTATGTGGATATTCAATCGTCAAAGCACCATTTGCTGAAAAGTCTATCCTCTGCCCCACTCAATTGTTCTTGCTCCTTTGTCAAAATCAAATGACCATAAATGTAAAGTTTTATTTTTGGACTATTAATTAGGTTTCATTGATCTAAATGTGTATCTTTGTGCCAATACTATACTATCTTGATAATTGGGCTTCATAGTAAGTTTTGATTTCCTTTATTTCTGAAAGATATTTTTGCTAGGTATGGAATTCTAGGTCGACATTTTTTTTTTTTTTCCTTTCAGCACATTAAAAATGTTGTGGTACTGTCCTCTGGATTGCATACTTTCATAGGAGAAGTCTGCTGTCATTATCTTTATACCTCTGTGTACAGAGGTATAAATCTGCTTTTTCTCTAGTCGGTTAATTATTTTTTTACTTTAAATAATTTCATTATGATGTACCTTAGTGTGTTTTTAAATTTAACTTAATTTTTATTGAATTTATTGGGGTGACACATTAATAAAATTATATAGGTTACAGGTGTACAGTTCTACAATACATCATTTGTATATTGTACTGTGTGTCCACCACCCCAAGTCAGGTCTCCTTCCATCACCAGTTATCCCCCCTTTACCCTCTTTTACCTCCCTCACCCCTTTTCTTTTTGATATTGTTGTCTGTGTCTATGAGTTTTCTCTATACTGTTGTCTGTATCTATGAGTTTTTTGTTTTGGATTTTTTTTTCTTAATCCCTTCACCTTTTTCACCCAGCCCCACAGCCCCCTTCCCCTCTAATAGCTGTCAGTCTCTTCTCTATCTATGAATCTCTTTCAATTTGTTTGTTAGTTTATTTTATTCATTAGATTCCACATATGGTATTTGTCTTTCTCTGACTGGCCTATTTCATTTAGCATAATGCTCTCCAGGTCCATCCATGCTGCTGCAAAGGGTAAGATTTCCTTCTCCTTAACAACCAAGTAGTATTCCTCTGTGTAGATGTGTCACAGTTTTTTTATCCACTCATCCACTGACAGACACTTGGGCTGTTTCCACATCTTGGCTATTGTTGCAATGAGCACAGGGGTGCAGATATTCTTTTGGATTAGTGTTTCAGGTTTCTTCAAGTATATTCCCAGAAGTGGAATTGCTGGGTCATAATGCAGTTGCATTAAAAATTTTTTTTTAAATTTTATTTATCCATCTCTAGAGAGAGGGGAAGGGAGGGAGAAAGAGAGGGAGAGAAACATTAATGTGCAGTTGCCTCCCACACACCCCCTACTGGGGACCTGGCCCGAAACCCAGGCATGTGCACCATGGGAATTGAAATGGTGACCCTTTGGTTTGAAGGCTGGCACTCAATTTAGCCCAGGTACACCAGCAAGGGCTAAATTTTTTTTATCCTCACCTGAAAACATTTTTTCATTGCTTTTTTAGAGAGAGAGGGAGAGAAATGTTGATGTGAGAGAGAAGCACTGATTGGTTGCCTCCCTTACGCATTTGTCTGGACAGGAGATTGCTCGCACCTTCACTGGAAATTGAATCCACAACCTAAGTAGTGCCCTGAGCAGAAATCAAACCTGCAACCTTTTGGTTACGGGATGATGCTCCAACCAACTAAGCTACACTGGCCAGAGCCATTTTTAATTTTATGAGGTAACTCTGTACTGCTTTCCACAGTGGCTACACCAATCTGCATTCCCACCAACAGTGCAAAAGAGTTCTATTTTCCGTACATCCTTACCAACACCTGTTTGTTGGTTTATTGATAATAGCCATTCTGACAACTGTGAGGTGATATCTCATTGTGGTTTTTTAAAAATTATATTTTATTAGCTCTGTCTAGTGTGGCTCAGTGGTTGAATGCCGGCCTGCAAAGAGTCACCAGTTCGATTCCCAGGCAGGGCACATGCTTGCGTTGCAGGCCCGGTCCCCAGTAGAGGGTGTGAGAGAGACAACCACACATTGATGTTTCTCTCCCTCTTTTTCTCCCTCCCTTCACCTCTCTAAAAAATAAATAAAATCTTAAAAAAAATTATATTTTACTTATTATGCTATTACAGTTGTCCTGAGTTTTTCCCCTTTGCCTCCCTCTACCAGCGTCCCCTACTCCCTCAAGGCAATCTTCCACCATAGTTCATGTCCATGGGTCATGCATATGAGTTCTTTGGCTACTCCACTTCCTATACTGCGCTTTACATCCCCATGGCTACTCTGTGACTACCTGTTTGTACTTCTTAATCCCCCCACCTCTTCACCCATTCTCCCCCTTCTACCTCCCATCTGGCAACCTTCTGGTAACTAACTTCTTTTCTCTTGCTTTTAAGAGTCTCTTTTTATCTTTAACTTTGGCCTTTTAATAATAATGTCTTGGACTGGGCCTCTTTGCATCCATCATAATTGGGACTCTCTGTGCTTCCTGGACTTGCATGTTTATTTCCTTCACCAAATTAGGGAAGTTTTCTTTCACTGTTTTTTTTCAGATAGATTTCCAATTTGTTGCTCTTTCTCTTCTGGCATCCCTCTGAGGCAAATGTTGGACCTCTTAAACTGTTTATAAAATCTTCATTTGGTGGGGGGGGGGCATTCTTCTTTCCTCTTCTACATGGTTGTTTTTTCCTTCCTTGTGTTGCAAATCATTGATTTGATTCTTGGCTTCATCTATTCTACCCTTGTTTCCCTAAAAATTGTTCTTTATTTCAGTTTTCGCATCCTTTGTTTTGGGCTGGGTCTTTTTTATGCTGCTGAGGTGCTCACTAAGTTCCTTGAGCATCAAAAGCACTATATGTACAGTGTTTTGAACTCTGCATCTAAAAGATTGCTTATCTCCATTTCATTTAGCTCTTTTTCTAAAGTTTTGATTTGTTCTTTCATTTGGGCCATGTTTCCTTGTGTCCTCATTTTGGCAGCCTTCCTGTGTTTGTTTCTATGTATTAGGTAGAGCTGCTTTGACTCTGTGTCTTGGTAGTGTGGCCTAATGTAGTAGGTGTCCTGTAGGGTCCAGTGGCACAGCCTCCCCTATCACCCAAACTGGGTACTTGAGGTGTTCCCTTTGCGTGGGCTGAGGACATACTCCTCTCATAGTTGAGACTTGGTTGCTGTTTGTAGATCAATGGGAGGGATTTACCTAAGCCAGTCAGCTGCAAGGACAGGTTGTAACCATTGACCACCAACCTCCGCCCTCTGTGGAGGATGAGCTGTGCAAGGACAGGGTGGTGATGCTCAGAAGTAGTCTGTAGCTGTCCACTGGGTGGGTTGGCCCTGGGGTTTCCCAGTGGTGCAGGCCAAGGTCAGCCCCCACCTGTGTTTTGCCCCAGGCCATCTTGCCTGAGCTGTAAAGCAATCTGAGAGGGCTGCTACTTGAGCTGGGCTTGGAGATTCCCAGGTGAAACCAAGCTGTGAACCTAATTTGGCTGCTGCTAGGGCTCACTGAAGCCAGCTGTTGCTTGTTTGATAGGATTGAGGAGCCAAGATGAGCCATTCTTATGGAAAAGCAGCTTGGGTTGGTCTGCCAATTAGGTGGGGCAGGGCCTCTGTGGATCTCCAAGGTGGGTCCCAGAGTGTTATCCAGGCTGATGGAGTCTCAGGTATGGCAACAGTCTACTGGTTCTGTGGGGGCAGGGCAGGGGGAAGAGCTCAGCAATGGGACAATGGCCTCTGCTCACCCCAATACCAGACACATTAGTCTCTCCCTGTATACCACTGGTGCCCTTCAAGCTACCACTCCAGTGCTGGAGCTCAGAGGGAGCGAGTCTGAGTAGGTGAGTATGTGTGTGTGTTCCCCAAGAGAAACTGCCTAGGGCTCCAACAGTTTCTTCTACTCACTCAGTGCCTCCTGGTTTTCATAGCCAGAAGTTGTGGGGACTTATCTTTCTGGTACTGGAATTCTGGGCTGGGGGGCCTGATGTGGGTCTGGGACTTCTAGCTCCTAAGACATCCTTCCCAAATTTTTGTCCATGTGGGTGTGGGGCCAGCCCATTCTTCATCCACGCCCCCCCACCAGTCTGGATGGATGTGGTTTCTTCAATTTTGTAGTTGTCAGACTTCCATTCAACTTTATTTCAGACATTTCTGAGTGATTGTTGTTCTATATTTTAGCTGTAATTTTGATGTGGTTGTGCAAAGAGGTGAGCCATGTCTGCCTATGCCACCATCTTGACTGGAAGCATCTCCCTGTGGTTTTAATTTGCATTTCTCTGATGATTAGTAACATTGAACATCTTTTCCTAAGTCTATTGGCCATCTGTATGTCTTCTTTGGAGACATGCCTGTTCAGGTCCATTGCCCATGTTTTAACTGGATTTGTTTTTTGGTGTTGAGTTTTTATAAGTTCTCTATAAAGTTTGGATATTAATCCCTTATCAGGTATATCATTAATGAATATGTTCTCCCATTCATTGGGTTGTCATTTCATTTGTTGATTGTTTCCTTTGTTGTGCAAAAACTTTTTAGTTTGATGTAGTCCCATTTATGTTTTCTTTCATTTCTCTTGCCCAAGGCAACATATCAGAAAAAATATTGCTATGAGAAATGTCCAAGATTTTACTACCTATGTCTTCTTCTAGGACTTTTATGGTTTCAAGTCTAACATTTAAGTCTTTAATCCATTTTGAGTTTGTTCTTCTTTATGGTACAATAAAGTGATCTAATTTCATTTTTTTGCATGTATGTCTGTCCAATTTTCCCAGTATCATTTATTTAATGGACTGTTTTTACCCCATTGTATGTTCTTGCCACCTTTGTCAAATATTAATTGACCTTAAAGGCATGGGTTTATTTCTGGACTCTCTATTCTGTTCCATTGATCTATATGTCTGCTTTTATGCTAATTAGATGCTGTTTTAATTACTGTGGCCTTATAGTATGGTTTGATATCAGGTACCATGATTCCTCCAACACTGGATTGGTCTTGGAATATTTAGATAACAATTGTAAAAAAAGAATAATAAAATCTCCCATAATTGCCCCATAGTAATTATTGGTCAGGGTTTTGTGTATTTCATATTACCTTCCAGTCTTCTTTCTATCTTTTGATTTTGAGTGGTTTTTATATCAGTCTTCCCCTTACAAGATTTTTTCTAGGCTTTGACACTAATGACCACTTCCTCATTTTAAAAGTTTTGTTTACTGTTAGCTTCCAGAAAATCCCTTTCACCTGATTTTATTTCAACCCTTCCAAACTCTAACAATCCTCCCTCATGGTTTCCTTCAAAAATTTCTCTTCCTCCACAAATTTCTCTTCCTCCACAAATTTCTCTTCCTCCATGTACCCTTAAATATTGACTTCTTTCTTGCTTCTTTTCTCACTCAATATCTACATTCTCCCTAAGTAATTTTATCTGTTATCCACAACTTCAGTTATTATCCACCTGCTTATGACTTACAAATTTATATTTTAGAATCTCTCTCCCCAGTACTTCAGACCAATATAAAGCTAATATCCTAACATACGTCTCTTGTTGGATGTCTCACAATTTGTCCCAAATAGAATTCATAATGTTCCTCAACGATCTACTTTGCATCTTGGCTCCATCCCAGTGAATGGCCTTAACAGCCACCTGTCTTCTAAAGCTAGAAGCAGAGAAACCATGCTCAACTGGTCCTTCTTTCTCCTTCTTCACATACATTTAATGGAAGTGCACAATTCTTGACTAGTTTGTCTCCTAAATATCTCTCTTCTTCAAACCTGTGCCCTGGTTTTCCCACAATCCTGTTGTTCACACCTTAATGATAGCCCACCTGAACTACTGTAACAGTCTGTTATCTGGTATCTGGATGAGTGCTGGATATCTTTATAAAACACCAGTTAGATCATGTCACTCTCTTGATCAAAGAGCTCCCAGGGTTCCCATCACACAAGATAAAATCTAAACCTTTAGCTTCATATGCACAAGGCTCTGCACAGCCTGCCTCCAGACTCCCTTTCAGCCTTACCTCCTGATAATCCCAGATGCACTACTTCCAAATACATCATCCCATTTGCCTTTTACATGCTCTTCATTCTGCCTGGAGAGTCCTCCCCCATCTTCTCTTTTTCACCAGTGTCTTCTCATATTTCAAGATATAGCTGAAATGTTTATTCTTCAGTGAACCTTTTCCTGGAACTTCTCAAGAAGTGCATTCCTTTTATGCCCTGGCAGTTTCTTCATCCAGCCATTATTGCGCTTGTGTTAGTGGCCTGTGGCTATGCATTTACATCTATTTCTCCTACTAGACTGAGTGCCCTTCGAAAACAGTGGTCATCTTATTCTTCTATGTAGTTATCTAACAAGGGCTCAGTATAACACTCAATAAGTGTTCAATGAATGCTTAATAAGTGTTTGTATAATACTCAGTTTCCTAACTGAGGTCCCTATAAACTTTGGAGGGCAACTGAGCTCTATGTAGTGTATGTAAAATTGTATTTTTTTAGGGTATTTTCCCCCGGAAACAAGATCCCATTCTAGTCATCAGATTTTCAGAGAGGCCTGGATTCACAAAAGGTTACGCATCTCCACCTTAGGGAGCAACTGTAGCAAGGATGTTAATTTTAGAAACCTGAAGCTTGGTGAGAGCCTAAACTTCACTCTTCGAATGGGGTGACTTTCTGCTATAGCTCATGTCCCTTAGGCCTGTGATAAGGAAAGAGCCAGAGGGAGGGGTGGGCGGCAGCCCTCCAGCACAGGTGGGGACATTCAAAAGGCTGAATTCCAAAGCCTAGGACCTTTCTCTCTCTCTCTCTCTCTCTCTCTCTCTCTCTCTCTCTCTCTCTCTCTCTCTCTCTCTCTCCTTCCTTTTCGTGCTCATGAGCACACATACCAGGATGAATGCAAACTTGAAATTCAAACACACCTCACACCTCTGTGTGCACACGAACACACACAAGCACATAGCCAGGCATGCCCAAACATACCCACCTGCATGCACACAGATAAACATGCGCACACAAACCGTCCACGTACAAATATGCAGTCTGGTTCACACACAGCCTCACCCATGTGTGTTCCCTATGTAACCACTCGCATACACGCGGCCATGCATGTGAGAATCACACGGCCTGGCTCCGGCCCTCCCTCCTGCAGAGTGCGAGCGCTGCCCCTGGCATCGGGCCGGGAAAGACAGCCGAGTGGAGCCATCTGTCAGGCTGAGGTTCCTGCGCCGCCCATCCTGCCTGAGCTCAGACGGTCGGCATGCGGAGCATGCAGCCTCTCTATTCTCTCCCCGGCTGAATCATGCTGAGTGAGCTGGCCCGGCCAGAGTTTATCAAATCGGAACAGAATTTTGGCAAAACAGATGACTTGTGAGCTTGGCATTTGCGGGCCTGGGAGGTGGAGACCTGGAGGGGGAGGGAGGAAAAGTGGAGGTAAGGAAAGAGGAAAACTGCCTCTCGGTGTACTGAGAGTCCATGGAGGTGACACCAGAGTCAAGGTCTTAAAGAACAGGTAGAAGTTCTTTGGCAGAGAAGGGGGAATGGGGAGAAGGTGGTCTGGGTTTGGGATATTCCAGGCAGATATCACAAGATTATATGCAATTATAAAATTTATAAGAGTATGAACATCTCCTCTTCCTTTGGCTTCTTCGCACACTCTTTCCTCTTTCCATCTCTCTGCCCCACACATTGTTAGAGCCATCACAGTGTCTCAGAGCACAGACCCCGAGCTCTGCAGAGTGAGAGTCTGCCACTTACCACCTGCACGACCTTGGGCAAAGTCACTTACATCTTAAAAATAAGGACAATAATTTTATTGTTTTATAAGATTGTTGAGAACATTAAATGAAATTACAAATTTAAGGAGTGGACCTGGCACAAGGTAGTGCTAAAGAAAGGTTAGCTGCGATTATTTTCATTGTCCTCATTAAGAACCTTTAAGAACGAAGGAACAGAGAATCTAACTCAAACTGGCATAAACAGTAAGGATATTCTTCAGCTTGTATAATGGGGAGTCTTAGAGTAGAGTGGGCTCCAGGCATGGAATAATCAGGGCTTTGACTTTATTTCTCTGCAGTTCATCTAGCTCTGTCCTCTTCTTTGTATTTGCTTTGTCTACAGGCTCATTGTCTAAGGATGGCTGTGTCACCATGTCCTGAGCAACTGTGACAACATGCTTCCTTGTTCACATCCATCATGAGAGACAAAAAAATATCCCCCCCTCAAACAGAAATATGGATTCCTTCTTTCAATCTAGTAAGGACAGCTTAGGTTGAGGGCCTGCCCCTGAACCAATATAGTGACCAGGGGGTTTCCTGTGTTAGTTAACTTAAGCTTGGCTTTCTGAACAAGTCACTCTAAGTGAGGTTGGGTTGTCAAGATTGGCTTTGACTAATCAGGAACTACCCCTGGAGTTGGAGATGGAGTCCAGCTTTCTCCTGGTAACCTGGCTGCATCCTGGCAAGAGGGGAGGGTCTCTGCTAGAGAGGAGGGATGGATGTCTGGATGTTGGCTGGACAACCAACAGCATTCTCTGCTATACTTACTATTTCATTCTTGGCATGATAGTTCACACGGGTCTTTTCAGACCTTGGCTCAAATGGCTCCTTACCAGTGAGGTCTTGATCATGAGACCAGCTACATAAAATCACACACACACACACACACACACACACACACACACACACACACACACACACGCTTCTCTCCTCCACTTTTCCTCTGCATTTCCTATATCCCTCACCCTGCATTAATTTTATCTAGAGCATTTATCACCACCTGATATGTCATATACTTTGGCTTTGTTTGTTTATTGTATCCTTCCTTTAGAAAACAAATTCCATGAGAGTAGGGGTTTTGGTTTGTTCAATGCTCTATTTCTAGTACCTGGCAGAGTTCTAGTCCATAGTCAGCACACAGTAACAATTTGTTAAATGAATAAATGATTCTGGCCAGAGCCAGATGCCTTTGATCCTCACCTGTAATGGGGCCTGGGAACAGTCACAACTTTCACAGATCCTTCTTTTCTTCTCTCCCTGCTCGCGCGCTCGCGCTCTCTCTCTCTCTCTCTCTCTCTCTCTCTGTCTTTCTCTCTCTCTCTCCATTTACTTCCCCCATAGGCGTCTCCCTGTCTCTCTAAACCCATCTGTGTAGTCGAGTGATTGGTATTTATGATTTCGCTTTCTTTTTACATGGTACTGATTATAAATCTTTTTCTTCTCCCTTTTCATGCTAATGATTACCTCTTATTCTCTACATAAAAAAGTATTGAATATCTTGTGTTCAAAAAAATTAGAAAACCAGAGTGGCCCTTCCTTCTTGCAAAGATTTAAGACATGGTATCTCTCTCTCTCTTTTTTTTTGAGACCTGCATTTATGTTCTAGTGCACGTGTTTAAGAAATGCATATGGAATATTTCCTGGTTAGTGCTTCTTAGGCTACCATTCCAGTTTCCTAAATTTGTATCCTCTTTGAGGTCTTATTTGGTATAAATGTGTATTTTTTATTTATTGCCTTTGTTTTTTAAAAGATTTTATTTATTTACTTTTAGAGAGAGGGTAATGGAGGGAGAAAGAGAGGGAGAGAAACATTGATGTGGGAGAGAAACAACTATCAGTTGCCTCTTGCACACCCTCAACTGGGGACCTAGCTTGCAACCCAGGCATGTGCCCTGACTGGGAATCGAACCAGCAATTTTGGTTCACAGGTCAGTGAGCCACACCAGCCAGGGCTTTTTAATTCTCACCCTAGGATATGTTCATTGATTTTTTTAGAGAGAGAGGAAGGTGGGGGGGGGGGGGAGAAAGAGAAACATCGATGTGAGAAACATCATTCAGTTGCCTCCCATATGTGCCCCACTGGAGCTCCCACCCACAACCCTTTGGTGTATGGGACAATGCTCCAACCCACTGACCCACCTGGCCAGGGCTGGTATAAATATTTTTTTTTAATTTTAAGAAAAAAAATCCCCTGCTTTTCCCCATACCACCCTCACCCTAAAACCTGACTGCCTCTAATGAGGGACATGTAATAGGACATTCTTTTGTTGGGTAATTTTTTCTGACTCTAGGACTATACAAAAAATAAGATAAAAAGATAACAACAAGTAACAGCTATTTGCCCAGAAATTTACAATGAACCATGCTCATTGTTCTTTTCTTACTTATAAAATTAATATGTGCTCATAAAATATTACTTGTTTAAAATAAAAGTAGAAGTCTCTCTATCATCTCTAATCTTACTCCCCAGAGGTAACAACTGTTAATAGATTGGTGTACATTCTCCAGACTTTTTTTTTTTTTTTTTTTTGCATGCATGGCATGTCCACCAGGATTTCACTTCCTCCTCTATGGTATAAGTTGCCAGAAGCAGCTACCTGTGAAGAAATCATATTTTCTAGCCACCCTTGCATCCAGGTGTGGCTGTGTGTACAGTTGTTGCCATTGGAATGTGAGCGGGAAGACATGTTATCATTTCTGGGCCAAAGCTTTCAGGAAGTGAGTGTGACTCTTCCGCACCCTTTTCTCCTTCAGCCTACTAAAGCCCTGGGGGATGGGAGAATCACGAGATAAAAGGACCCTGGGTCTTTGAATCACTGAGGGGAAAAGGGCCACCTGCCAAGCAACCTTGAACTTAGTGAGAAATGGGCTACTATTATGTTTGTGTCCTTATACATTTGGGGGCTTATTTGTTGCAGCAGCTAGCAGTACCATAATTAATGCAGCATGTAAAAGCACAAGCTATATTATATTATATTATATTCACCTGTACAAGATTTTTAAAAATATGGATCACACGTCACATCATGATGTTATTTGGTTTTCACAGCTGAGTGAGGTTATCTAAGAACCGTCAGGAGGTGCAGAAGGCAGAACTGGAAACTGAACTTTGGAGCCCCCAACCCTGTGTTCTGTTCAGTGCCTTTGTGCCAGCCATAACCTCGCTCTAACCTACCGCTTTGATGATGCTAACATGTAAAAAGTTGTTATTTGTTAGGCTTCTTTGATGACTCAGAACAGCTGCATTGCCCTCTGAGGTAGGGGGTGGGTAACCCAGGTAGGCTCTGCCCACCCAGGAGCCTGTGGCTTCCTGTCTTCCTCAGTTCAAGGGTTTCTCAGAGAAGGAGCCTTCAAAATGATCACATTTCCCAGAAGACATAGTTTGATTTGACAAGCACTGCCCTGGGGACAGGGGGGCATGGGGTGGTGGTGAACACCAGTAGAGTCTGGAAGAGCCAGGTCTGAAAGCCTTCTTCTCCAGTCCAATACAAACACCCTCAGACCCTCAGAACTTACGACTAGTGGGCTTATGTCCCCAGAGAGGGCTCCTTGCTTCAGGTCCCAAACACCACCAGAAAGTGAGCTGTAGAAAGCCAGATGGCCTCAGCTCTCACAGGCTTCCAGGAAATCTTGACAGTTTTAAAAAGCCCCCATTTCCTGCTTAACATCCAGAGCCTGGGTGGGGAAAGTCAGGGCAGCCCTCACCAACTGCTCCCTCCACCCCCAAACCCTACCCTGGGGAGTATTTCTGTGCACACAGAGGAGATGCTCATAAAAGCACTATGGGCAACAGGATGGGTTGGGGAGAGAGGGTTCTCAGATTATTTAGACTCTGGGATTCCCCACTTCTCTGGGGGCACCCTCCACACCCGTTTCTTCTAGCTCAACATCCTTCTATCACCTCCTGAGCCAAAGATAGGCCCAGAAGTGAGCCAAAGCAACTGATAACTCAAAAGGTGTTTCATTATGGTTGTGACATTTAATAAATCAATGTTCCCCAGCGTGTAAACCATATAGCACTGGTGGGACACAAAATGTTTGAAGGTTTGTACATAAACACCAGCAATAAATACTACTCAATTATTCCTCTTTCCATCCATTTTCAACACCTTTGACTACATCAAAAATGTCACCATTAGATGCTAGTAGGGCTTTAGTATCTCTCTAATACTGATAAGAGTCATCAGAAAAAAAGAGAGAAGGCACAAATAAACAATGTTAGAAATAAAAATGGGGCCCTGGCTGGTGTGGCTCCATGGATTGAATGCCTGCCTGCAAGCCATAGGGTCGCCGGTTCAATTCTCAGTCAGGCACATGCCTGGGTTGCAGGCCGGGTCCCTGCTAGGGGCCACGTAAGAGGCAACATTGATGTTTCTCTCCCTCCCTTCCCCTTTAAAAATAAATAAATAAAATCTTTAAAAAAAGAAATGAAAATGTGGTCATAACTGATACAGCAGATAACATAAAGATACACCAGCAATCAGTGGATTGAGCATGGGCCTGCAAACCAAAGCATCACTGGTTCAATTCCCAATCAGGGCATGTGCCTGGGTTGCAGGCCAGGTCCCCAGTAGGGGGTGTGCTAGAGGCAACCACACATTGATGTTTTCCTCCCCCTCTTTCTCCCTCCCTTACCCCTCTCTAAAAATAAACAAATAAAATCTTTAAAAACAAAACATTTTCTAATGTAATGTAACTTTTATAAAAGATATCCTTTACAAAAGCAGCTCAATTTTATGCCTCTAGAAGCAAATCTAACAAAAGGTGTGTGCTTGGTATTTGCTGAGAAAATTGTAAAACTTTAATGAAAAACATAAAATTTAAACAAATTATGAGATGTAGCATAGATAAGAATTAAACTCAATATTATAAAAGTGTCAGTTCTCCCAAATTGTTCTAGAAATGAATGCAATCCCAATCAATATTTTGACTCTGTGTGTGTGTGTGTGTGCATGCGCGCGAGTGAAATTTTTCTATCCGATTCTAAAATGTATTTGGAAGAGCAAAGAGGGCTGCTGCTTTATAAGGTGACCTTTCAGAAGGTATGTGTCTGAGGACAGAAGCATTCGGGCAGGTTGAGCCAAGGTTCTGAGACAGCAGCTGGCTTGGAACGCCCGAGGAATACGAGGGGTCAGTGGGCAGGAGTGGATAGACTCAGTAGCAGAAGTGAGGTCAGAGAATTATCCAGGGGCCAGATTATATGTGTCTTGTAGGCCGTGATAAGAGCTCTGGACTTAACTCGGAGATGGAAAGCCAGGGGAATGTTTTGAGCAAAGAGTGATCCAGGTTGAGGTAAACATTTTAAAGATTTCACAGAGTTGGAAATATAACATAAACATATTTCCAGGTGGAATGGAAATGCAGTAAAAACTGTGAAGGGATTACATGAATGACTGAAATTTGGGAAATTCTGCCTTTAGTAACTCCTTAGGTCAGAGATTTTGCTCAGCTCAAACAGAATGGGAAAGGAATCTAAGCTCTCAGAGCCAACACAGACAAACAAGCAGCATGGCCAGGCTCCGCCCAAGTCTTCCTCCTGCTTCTTTGGCTCAGGGCTGATGTCCTAGGGAATCTCTTCAATGGCTGGGCCTCCAATTACAGCCTCCCAGGGAGCACGTCCAAAAAGTAGCAACTCTGTCTGGCTCCTGAAAAACAGCACTGCCTTCCAGACTAATGAGGCTTAAATAAGGCTAAAGGTGAAAGAGACTCCATAGAGAGTCATAAAAATAATAAATTATAATACAACTAACATGTCCCTAAGGGAACTCATTATCTTCCCTAAAAAAGTGTTCCTTCTCTGGCATTCCCTAGTCAAGTGTCAACACCATTACTCATTCAGTCAATAAATACTAATGAAGTACGTGCTGTCAGCGTTGGATTAGCTATGGCGAGCAAGACAGACATCATCTCTGCTATCTTGGCACTTACAGTATAATGTGGGGAGGAATGACAATAAAAAAATAGACAAGTAAGTTATTGCAAAATGCTTAGTCTGTGACGGAAACAAATAGGGTGATGTGATAAAGCGAGGGTACAACAGGTGGCTGGGGGCGAGGTATGGCCCGCTGCCTTTTCTTTGTGAATGAGGTGTGATTGGAATACAGCTACGGTCACTAGTTCGTGTATTATCTATACCTGCTTTCGTGAGTTCAAAGTCTAAAATAGTTACTCTCTGACCCTTTACAGGAAAAGCTGGCCTACCCTTGTCATTGAAGAAGGGGCCTGTCTCCTACCAATGTCTGATTGAACTTTCTGCTGTGAGGGAAATACTCTGTATCTCTGGGCTGGCCAACATGTTAGCCTCTGACCACGTGTGGTTATTGAACACTTGAGGTGTGGCTGGCAACTGAGAAAATTATATTTTACCATATTTAATTTTAATTATTTTAAATTTAAATAGCCACACACAGCTGGTGGCCATCATGTTTGACCTCATAGTTTTATACATTGATTCACGTCTTCCCTGAATCCTCATTTCTTCCTCATGCATCTCCTGAATATCTCTTAAAGTCCCAGGAAGCCAATAAAAGCCAAAATCAAAATATGTGTTCACCATAATTTTAGTTGGGTACAAATGTGTACCAGGATGAACAGAAGGATGTATCTAATACTTGAAAGCTAATACTATTATCATTAGTAACTTTATTAAATGGGAAAGCATAGTGGGAGATATTTATCTTGCTCTTTCAGCATTGGTATTTGTACTATCGAATCATTATACTTATTAAAAACCTGACATTAGGCTGTGCTTGGTTCTTTTGGTTATCAGGAACAAATAATCATTCAGTTTACCTCAAGAAATATGTGTGTGTGTGAGAGAGGGAGAGGGATGAAAAAAGAGATAAACTTGTCATCAACTCTGATGAGAAAACCCCTATGCTAGTGTGGCTGGGCCATAAGGTTGCTCTGTATCTAAAGAAGCTCAAGGGTCTCTGGCAGATATGGCTCAGTGGATTGAGTGCTGATGTGCAAACTGAAAGGTCATCAGTTCGATTCCCAGTCAGGGCACATGCCTGGGTTGAGAGGAAGCTGACCAATGTTTCTCTCTCACATACATCTCTCTCTCTCTCTCTCTCTCTCTCTCTCTCTCTCTCTCTCTCTCTCTCTCTCTCTCTTTCTCCCTCCCTTCCTGGTCAGGGCACATGCCTGGCCAGGTCCCCAGCCCAGCTCCCCAGCTGGGGGCATGTGAGAGGTAACTGACTGATGTTTCTCTCTCTCTCTCTTTCTCCTTCCCTTCCCCTCTCTCTAAAAATAAATAAATAAAACCTTAAAAAAAAAAGAAGCTCAAGGGACCTTAAAAACAGGTTTCCATGGACCTTTCCTGTACTGGTCTATTATTGTGACTCTTAATCTGCACATCTATATGGCTGCTCCATTTTCCTTCTTTCTTTTTTCAATAATTTTATTTATTTATTTATTTTAGAGAGAGGGAAAAGGAGGGACAAACAGGGAGAGAAACATCTATGTGAGAGAGAAACTTCAATCAGTTGCCGCTCACATGCCCCCATCAGGGGACCTGGCCCGCAACCCAGGCATGTGCCCTGACCGGGAATTGAACCGGCAGTCTTTTGCTTTGTGGAACAATGCTCAACCAACTGAGCCACATCAGTTAGGGCAGCTCTATTTCCTCAATACTATCTCCACTCCTGGTTTCTGATTCCTCATGATTTCTGTGTCCTTACAGCTTTTGCCTGCTCGTCGTGGTTGCCCCTGGTTCTCTGTAAATCATAACCCTTCAATGTCTGCTCCTGCTGCTACATGCCTCATCTCTCTGTGCTTTTCTGTTTAAATTCTCAAACAAGAAAATACAGTTATTTCAGTTCCTCTTTCTGTGCCATTCCATGTTGGAGGTCAGTGACCAGGCTGTGAGTTTGTTACACTTGGCTTTAGCTTCCTACTTCCACCTGCCCGTCAGCTGTAGCCAAGGGGAGGTGGAGTCACATGATAAGAGCAGGGCCATCCTTGGCAGCAGGGACAACAAGTGGAGGGAATGTGGATATAAAGTTCAGTTAATTGGCACAGTGAGTACTATCCTGTAATGTTTGTGCTAGCTGGTGCCCAAAGCTGTGACAGTGTGACTTTCTTAGGGCTTTGGCCTCTGCAGAGCTGGGTCTGTGACACAAGTTGACTCTCTTTACAGCCAGAAGTTCCCAAATGATTGGCTGGTTGGGGCAAACCTATCCTTCTGTCTCCTTCCCCCAACTCAGAATTCCCCTATCCCTTCCCCAGTTTAGAATTGCTTCAGCAAGAGAGGGAAGGACAATGCTTCCCACAAGTGGGTCTTAGAGATACAGAGAAACACTGCTGTCCCTTGGGAGGAAGCCTGCTTAAGAGGCTGCGGGAGAAGTTCTGATTTTCTGCTTTGGGCTTTAGTAATTCAGGGATGATGTGCTCAGAGCCTGAGCGGGTACATTTGCAATCTCACACGTGACTGACTGACGGCATTGGCTCTGGCTCTGAAGCTTGGCCACCTCTGCCTCAGAGCTGAGTTAAGGGATTAAATCTGCTGCCTCACAAATTTGGCAAGGATGGCAGTAGGCGGTGGCCGCGCAGCCCCTGGGAATCTCCTGGGTGGGCAGAGTGGGCTTCACTTGGCCATATCAGGGGGGCACAGGGTAGGAGGCCTGGAAATGTTCCCTTCCTGGCATGCCTTCCCCAGCTGCTCTGAATGCCTAAAATAAGCCAGCAGACCCTTCCCTTTACCTGGCAGCCTTAGTCCCAATTAAAGCAGGACTCCCTTTACTGCCCAAGGCCATCCTCAAAGTTGACCCCAGTCCCATGGGCTTTACGGTAGACTGAGTTTCATATCCTTTTCTCTTCTCTGATTTGGACAGGAAGATAGTGGAACGGTGGGAGTGTGTGTGTGTGTGTGTGTGTGTGTGTGTGTGTGTGTGTGTGTTTTAGAGGTCAGTGTAGGACGTGCAATTGAAAGAAAAAACATATTCAGAACTGGGGCTTGGGTCCCACTGAATGCAGATTATAACAGAGCTGTAGCTCTAAACAGAGACCTCATTTAATCCTGGTGGAGCCAACAACTCTACATGTCCTTAAGGAGGTTGCTTAAAGGGTCCAGATCTCAGTTTCCTCATCATAAAGTGAAGAGGTTTGGTGTGGAAGTCTCTCAGGGCCTTTCCGGCTTTGAATCACTGGACCAGAAACAAATGCCGCGTGGAGGAGAGCGGTGAGAGGAGGAAGTTTCTACTGGAACCTCTTCTTTTAGGCTTGGAAATAATTAAAGCACTGGCAGTGGCTCACACCCAGAAAGTTGGGGAGTAGGGAAGATCTTACAGCTAAACTTAGCCAGCTCCAGCTTCCATGCCAAATTCCAGCCCCTGCCAGTTTCACCTCCATTCCAATTAGAAAAACGTGTCCCTCTGCCCTGGCCAGTGAGACTCAGATGGTTGGAGCGCCGCCTACAAAGGAAAGGTTTTGGGTTTTATTCCCAGTCTGGGCACATTAGGAATGTGCCTAGGTTGCAGGTTCAATTCCTGGTCCAACCCTCAATCCAGACATGTACAATCCCAGGTCTGGGTGCTGACCTTTGGTTCAGTCTGGGTGTGTATGGGAGGTGACCCATTGATGCTTTTCTCTCTCTCTCTCTCTCTCTCTCATCAATGTTTTTTCCCCTTCCTCTCTCTCTAAAAGCAATAAAAAAAAGTCCTTGGGTGAGGATAAAAAAAAAATGTGTCCCTCTTCAAGACACATTACCTCTGTCTTCCAGAAACTTGTCTTAATAGCCTACAAACCTACAATGTCTAGTGTGAAGGGCACTCCCTGGCATTGGCAAAGTACATCCTGCACAGTCTGAAGCAGCAGCCTTCTGCCCCTTACACCAGGGCCGGAGTGTAAGCTCAGGAGGCACCTGGTACCATAAAGACCATGCTACAGAGCAATGGTCTGCACATTGCTGGGCACACTCCAGAGTTTCTGATTCAGTGGGTCTGGGGTAGATCGTGAAAATTTTCATTTCTATCAAGTTTGCAGGTGATGCTGATGCTGCTTACTTAACTGGGAACCACACATTGACAACCTGCACTACAATGTATCAGAGCAGAAAGGCTTCTTCCTTACAGATTAGGAAACTGAGGGAAAGAGATGTGTCACCAATGACAGAGCTCTGACCAGATTGCTCATCCATCTTTCCACTTCATCATCTTGCTCTTCCCTGGGTAGTAACATTGACGGAAAATTCAGCATCCTTCTCAGCTTTCTTGGAGATCTTTGAGGGGAGATTAGGCTGAGTCAGCACTCCCTGCAGGCAGGGGGAAGGATTAATGGGCCTTGGCAGGCCCTGGGAAGTTCCGTTTTAAACTCAGGTTGCCCGAGGGAAGGTGAAGTCTGCACGTAGTAAGGGACTCTGGTGGGACACGTGGCAGTGGCCAGAGAGAGGAAGAGAGAGGAAGGCCTTAGCAGGAACAGCCAGTTCAGAAGCAACTGTGTGACACTGCAGTTCTCTGTCCCACCTCTGTTACCCTTCAGTGACCTTGAGTGAATTGTTTGGTATCAAGGTAGCAAACCTTGTTTCCCTGAATTCTGATTCTAGTTTCTGTAGAACGAGGCACTGATCCTGCTTCAGCTTGAACACCTTCAATCAGGAGAAACTCATGCCTTCCTAGGCATCAGGCTCACTTCAGCCAAGTACCCAGTCTTAGTTGGGAGAGTTTCTCCTTTCCAAATAATATGTGCATTGATGCCTAAGGTCTTCCTAAGTCCCAAGCACTTAGTCTTCCTAAAACCAGAAAGGTTCCCTCATGCCCATCAGCTAATTAAGTGATCAATAAATATTTGTTAAACAAATGAAAGGGGGTGGGGATGGGAGGACAGAGTAACTGACTAGAAGACTGGCTGTAACCGCAGCTGTGAGGCCTTGTAAGCTCTGGCCACTGCCTACCTCCAATCCCACCTGACATGACTTTTCTCATATTCTACTTTTCTAACTATACATTTATTTATGTGACAGTTTAAATAATGTCTGCTTGTTCCACCATATTGGAAGGCCTATGAAGGCAGGGACAATACCTGTTTTGCTCACTAATGTATCCCTAGAACTTAGCAATGTGTCTATTGCTTAGTGTATGCTCAATAAATACTATGAAGGGAAGGAAGAGATTGCCTACTCTATGGCAGGCCCTTGTTTAGTTCTCTTAAATCCTTGTGGAAATATGAAGAATATATAAATAAATAAATCATTTGGCTTGGACATTGAGAGTAATACTCCAAGAGCCTATTCCACAAAAATATTGGATGGATATTAGGAAAACGGCTAAGTTGCTATGACAAAAGGGCCCAAAATACAATGTCTTAAAGAAAATAGAAGTTTATTTTTCTCTCACAAAAGAACCCCAAGGTAAACAAATCAGGGTGACTGAACCCTTCTGATCCCCACAGTCATAAGTGTCCCAAGTTTTAGTCACAAGGCTACACTAAGCTTCAGACTAACCAGAAAATGGGTAGCTATTGCTTAGATTACCCTGTGTTACTACAAAAGAATTGGATAATGGATTTGGGGGAATACCCAGCAGTCTCTGTCATGAGGGGGTCTTATAATGATAAATAACCATTACTCAGGTGATATAATCTTAGCCCAAATTATAGGCTCAAGCCACTAAGTCCCAGCAATAAGTTACCAGAAAAACATTTTCTTTATGGATTCTCCCAGTTATTTCTGAGAATTTTTCAGGGTATTCCACTGCGTTCAAGAATAGGTTCCCTCCTCAATCTGGCAATATACTTCAAAATTACAAATACTCATACCCTTTGATCCAACAAATCCATTTCTAAGACTTTCTCCAAAAGATATATTTACTCACATGAGAAATGAAATATGCACTGTTGGTGAAAGAAAAAAAAAATAAATAAAACATGTTCCCATACAGTGGAATACCATCTCGCTAATTTTTTTTTTAATGAGGAAGCTCTTTTTGTACTCCTAAGTAAGGCTCTCCAAGGTATATTGTTAAATGAATAAAAAAGGTGCCGAGCACTAAGTAGAGTATCCTAATTTTTATAGAAGAGAGTAGAAAGGAGCATATTGCATTATACATATTTATGTTTGCTTCTGTAGTCATAGGGTATCCCTGGAAGAATTAAAAAGTAACTACTAACAAGGGTGGGGAGGGGATTGGTTGACTGGATGTGTGGAGCAAATATTTTGTATACTTTTGATTTAGGACCATGTGATTATATTGCCTATTTTTTTAAAAAGGGAAAGGGAGAGAAGAGGAAGGGAAGAGGAGAGAAGGCAAAAGGGAAGGAGGAAAAGAGAAGAGAAGAAGGAGAAAGAAAGGGAAGAAGGAAGAAAAGGGAAGATGGAAGGGGGGAAGCATCTTTCCTGTTTTTTTCGCTATGACCTTCTCTCCAAGAAGGCACATTGCTGCCTCTGATACAATGGCCCCTGAGGCTGCTGCTCCATGGGCCTAGCTGTCCTCTGCTAACACTATTTGGGCTTCATATAAAGTACTGCTCTCCGCTCGGCTCCTTTGGCCCAAGTGTGAGACAAGATCTTCCCTTCCATCTCCCATATTCCAGCAGACACTAGCCAATAATGTTTAAAGAAAAGTGACTGATGATTCCAGAATAAAGAAAGGGAAGAATAGCAAAGGATGACTTCCTAAAAGTCATCACAAACTCAGATCCTTCCCCAGGTATCCCCTATCGGTCCATCTTCCTGCTCTGTTCCAGGCTTGGCCTCACTATGTGAGGGTCAGGGTTCATCACCACCAGGAATTCTCTAGGAATGTCCCCACTTCAGAGATCAAGCCAAATTAGCCCAAGGCCCCAGAAAGAGAAGGAAGTTTTCCCCTTACTCTAGTTCATGAGGTGGCTTCCCAGACCATATTTCCAGCCATAGGACTGAACTTTTGCCAGGATGATGAACAACAACAATATCCATTCCCTTCAGGAAGTATCCCCTGAGTGCCCAAAGGGTATGTTTTGGCATTATGGTTCTCAAAAGACAACCACAAGAATCTAACCTGAATATATTTCCAATTATTTCCTCAGTGGACTTTAGATATCAAGTTAAAATATGTAGTCTAGAATGTCAATGGCCGACCCAGGGGGAAATATGCCAAACTTAGTTCATTTTCGGTTGCTTTTTCCTCAAGAGCTCAAAAACTTCTGGGGTTCAGGCTTTCCCAGAATAAACTTATTACATAAAGAAACAAAAACTACTATCCAATCTTAGAGAGAAAGGAGAAACAGAATAGTACCAAGAGCCTGGGAATGAGATCACTGTGGTTATTGAGCAGTACGCATAGCTCTAAATTTCACTGCCTAAAGAAAGACCATCGATTGTGTAATTGTCCTTGTTTGGTGAGAGGATATTTGTCCATTCATAGACACAAACTTATAGTTCAAGGAGATATTCATCACAGATTCTTGTATAAAGGATAGTGAACAAGAACATAGAGTGTCTTCCACGAGAGTGCAACAAAAATCTCAAGGGAAAAACAAGCTGTGTGTGAGGCTGATTCTAGCACTCAGTGTGGAGGTGGTTAACAAGAGAGTTGAGTAATGTTTTGAGGGAGGAGTCTACATCAGATGGGAGTGTGGTGAAGACAGCCGATATCTCTTACAGAGACTGTTGTCTGGTCCAGGCTAGCAGATTCGAATTGCAGTGTGCTGTGTGGAGAGTTACATGGAATGTGAGCCCACAGTGGACACTCCAACTTCCATTTCAATAAAAGCATGATTTTGTTCTGCTACCCACCTATCCTTCGCACAATTTTGTGTATCAGGGGAAGTGGACCTTGCTCCTGGCTCCAAGTGATAGGCCTGACTGACTGGAAGACCATCTTATCCCCTTGGCCATGATTAGTCTGGGAATGTGCATATGACCCAATTCCAGCCAATGAGAGCTGAGAAGTCTCCTGGAGGATTCTGGGAAAAGTTTCTTTGTTTCAAAAAAAGAGCCACAGAGAGAAGATGGTCTCTCTTCTTCTGGATTTTGTGTGACTCCTGGAGCTCTTACTGCTCTGTTACAGTCATCTTACAGTTTGAGGATGAAGTCAAAGATGACATTCAGAGAGCTGGAAAGGAGCAGAACTTTTAATGGCATCACTGAGTTGCCAACCTGGGAGCCTACCCTACCTTTATCTTCTCATTAAAGCCAATTTCAATTGGGGCCTTAGTCATTTGCAACTGAAATAATATATTCTACAAATATTTATTGGAATCCAACTATTTATAAGGTGCTGAGGAAGCAGTTTTAAATGATAACACATCTCAACTCCAATAGAGCTTATCTTACAGTAGAGGGGGGCTAGAGATTAGACAACTGATTTCACAATTGATAATCTTACCATAATAGCGTAAAGTGCTACCCTGGAGAATGCGCACAAGAGAAGATCTGATCTTGTCTTGTAAGTGCCTTTCTTGAGTAGTCTATCTCTTAACTGGGCTTTTTTTTTTTTTTTTTTTTAATTCCAACTGTGCTTCTTGTAAGAAGGTAGTCTGCATTCAGTTCTAAGTTGTGCTTTTTGGCAAGGGCTTGTGGCATCCATCTGATGATTAAAGGGATATCCATTGACTTTCTTTTTTCTTTTTTATTGGATTTATTGGGGTGTCATTGGTTAATAAAATTATATAGGTTCAGGTGTACAGTTCTATAACACGCCATTTGTATATCATATTGTGTGGTCACCATCTTAACTCAGTCTCCTTCCATCACCATTTATTCCCCCTATACCCCTTTCTACCTCTTCCCACTGCCCTTTCCCTCTGGTAATCACCATATCCATAGACTTTAAATATACAACCAACAGGACCAAAACTGGCATGCTTCTATGAAAATTGTGGAGCCTGAATTATGGTCCTTCTTGGATGGAAGGATCTAACCTGTGTTGTGGTGAGAATGAGCAAATCCCACTTCACTAACCAGCAATGCCAAAGAAGTCCTGGGAAAGGAGGTAACTAGGAAGGTTGGGGGCAGTGCTTGGGGATCACTTAACAGCAGTGCAAGTATTGAATAAGTGATAAGCGAGTGTTATAGTCACCAATTAGTGAACTTTTGATTACAAGTTAGCAAAATCAGGTCTTTTTCCTCTCCTTTACTCAGCATCAGCCCACACAAACAGTGAGACCAATAAAAACAAAAACTCCATCTTTGATGACTCGATCTGAACTACAGAAAGCAGGTGGGGAAAATGTCTTAAGAAATAATATTGAGATAATTATGTGTGGGGCCAGGTGGGTACTTGAAGCAGCGGGTGAGTGGGGCACTACTCTGTAAAGTACATGATTTTCTACCACCTTGCTGTACATCTGAAGCTAATACAGAATAGTATTGAATGTAAACTACAATTCAAAAATAAATTAAAAAAACAACAACAAGAAAGTGAAGGAAGGTAAAGCTGCTACAGCAGATACCAGCGGTGCCGCACTCACAGGAACTCAGCCCACCTCGGATTTCAGCCACAGCCCAGCCTCCCCTGCTGTGATAGCATCATGCCTCAACACGTGACTTGTATCTTTTCTCTTTTTGGCCTTAGAGCCACTCTGATATTGTGAACACTGCTTGGCTCATGTACAAGTGAAAGTGTAGTTTGGGGAGAGCACATTTTTCTACTGGGGTCAGTCCTCTCCCAAAGAGGGATCAGAGAGGAAGTGGCGAAGTGCTCCAGTGCTTCCGGTGGCCAGTGCTGAGCCGCATGCAGTGCACTGCTCTGGCCCCCACTGCCCACAGTCACAGCCTCAACAGCACGGCCTCAGAGTGGCTTTTCTGTCTTCTCTTGACTTGCTTTTCTCTACTTCCTTACCTCTGCTTCCTGGGATCATCTCTTAGACAAACTACCTGCACCCAACCAAACGAAAGCAGATTATACTTGCAGAGGGGGACACTGACCAAAAACAAATCATTTTTTTCTTCAATGCCCTAGAAAAGCTCAGGAATTGGAGGGTTCCCAGATGCTCTGAAAAGTGTTGAAATCCTCCAATGAAAAATGCATCACTCTGCCTATGGGGAAGCTACAGGGAAGCTCTCTAGCCAACAATTTCTGCCCATAGACAGATTCCAATCAGCATTTTACTGCCCCACTACCTTCTTCCTTTAGAAAAATATATTTAAAAAAAATCTCAAATCCACAGAAAGCTTGCAAGTATAATACCTACAGAGGTATTGGTAGAAATTAATGAATTTCAGTGTGTGTGGAATAACTTTTATTCCCTCGAACTCTTTGAGAATAAGGCACTGATATGAGGATTCATCCCTGAGTTTTTTGGCGTATATTTCCTGAAAACAAGGACACATTCCTACTCAACCACATACAACCATCAAACTCAGGAAATCAACACTGATGCGTTTCCACCTTCCAGTTTTCAGACCCCATCAAGTTTTACCAATTATCCTCTTGAGGTCTTTTACAGAAAAGTGAGCCAGTTCAGAATCCTTTCATTTAGTTGTCTTATCTTAGTACCCTTTAATCTGACACTGTTCTTTGTTTTTCCTTGACATTCATGATCTTGACACATTTGGTGATTGCTGTCAAATTATTTTGTAGAATGTCCCTCAATTTAAGTTTGTCTTATGTTTCCTTGTGAGTAGATTCAGGTTCTGCATCCTCGGCAGGGATATCTCCTCATTGCATCCTACAGGTGGTACATGGTTTCAATTTGCGCCTTTACTAATGATGTTCACTTTGATCCCTTGATTAAGGTGATGTCTAACAGGCTTCTCCACTGAAAAATTACTCTCTTTCCTTTTATTACAAATAAGTATCATTTTTATTATGATGAAAACACATAAAATTTTACCGTTTTTTAGCAATTTTTGAGTGTACAGTAGAGCAGTGTTAATTGTATGTACATCGTTGTGCAACAGATCACTAGAACTTTTTCATCTTGCAAAACTGAAACTACACCCATTGAGCAACAACTCTCTATTTGTAACTAATAAGTGTTTTGTACGGATGTGTTTTGAAACCATGGAAATATACTGTTCTTCAAGCTTTTGATTTATTTACTTATTTATATCAGTAGGCACTCATGGTTTCCTAATTTATGTAGTGAATTAACAATATAATCCATTATTATCATTATTCTTTTTGATGTTCAAATTACTCTAAATTTGGCCAGTGGGGGTCCCCTTAAGCTTGCTTCTGTGTCTTTTTGGCCCAATTGATTTTGAACATTTCCTTACTTTCTGGCACAAAGAGATGTTCCAGGTTCATCTTGTGCTTTCACTGACTGATTTCTGGATTCAACCATTTCTCCATGGAGCTTCTGTTCTTTTAGTGGAGAATGGTGTTTGGGGACCCAAAACTGAATGCCAGTTATGCTCATTGTGTGTGTAGCTATGTTGCAACATGTGTGTGTGCTTGCATGCAAACATATACATTTTTATTTATTTCTACATCTATCCATACATGTTGAAAGTTATCAGTTTCCACTAATACCTCGATTTCTAATTCAACACTGCATTCTGGTTTTCTCCCTTTCAATGTTTTTAACTTCATACTTTGACAGTACAGAACTGCTAGATGTTTAGGGTATTCTGTTGAGTGAAAAAAAGGAAGTCTCAAAACAGTATGTACACTACGAGGTCCTCCTTTTTAAAGTTCATATTCATTGCAAAAAAGACTATAAGAATATATATCAAACTGCTAACACTACTTTTTTTTTTTCAGAGAAGTGGAATAATGAGAACCTTGTACTTTCTATATAACATCTCTATTTGCAGTATTTAAAAATATTTTTACCACCCTGACTGGTGTGGCTCATTTGGTTGGGCATTGTCCCACAAAGGGAGTGGTCACCGGTTTGGTTCTCATTCAGGGCACATGCCTGGGTTGCCCGTTTGGTCCCCAGTTGGGGCGCTTAATGAGAGGGGCGTTACCAGAGACTGCTGATGGACGATACTCACATCCCCCTCTTTCTCCCTCCCTTCCCCTTTCTCTAAAAAAATTAGTTAATTAATTAATTAAAAATATTTTTGCAAAGAACAGGAACTATTTTTTAATAGGATGTTGGTGGCTCTTTTTCTCTTGCCTTGTAGTCACACCAAAGCCTATGGCTGCAAAAACAAAAACAAAAACAAAAACCCAAACACCTAAATAAATACCGCACCTTCTAAAGAGAACAGCCTACATTTGGGGGTAGGCTTCCTTACCCTCAGTCTTCCCCTGGGCTTACAAACAGGTGCAGAATGGTCCTGCTGCCATCATCCACCACCTCTCCATCTCCAGACCCCCTTTCCAAAATATATTAAAAGGTAGGGTAGGGAAGACAAGGGGTTGTTCTTGACAGGAGTTGGCCTCGTGGACACTGCAGCATTTGTTCATGGTGAGTGGGTTCTTTCTTCTCTACCTGAAGCCTGGTGCTGAGGTGTGGAGGGGCAACTCCAAGAGAATCATTTGTAGAAATTAGAGCTGCCTGCAGCACAGGCAAGTTGGACCTCTGCTCAGGCAGTACATTACCAAACTATCTCTAGTGTCTAAGTGAGCAGGTAAGAAAAAAAATTGGAAGCAAATGGCAGGCAGAGAGAGTAAGTGGGGGAGTGGAATAGTCTGTGTGCCCACAACTTGGAACTGAAAGTTTTTGTGAGTTCCCTGAAGGTCAAGTGAGCATCACAGACAGTAGGGAAGTCTGAGCTTTCTTATTTAGTTGTTATTCTCTCCAAGAGTATGGTACCTGCCAGGTGGGAGACTCCAACATTAATAAGCTGCAGAGTGTGCTCTGGGTTGATATTCAAAATAAATATTTAACAGTGGGACAGCATAGCTGCTGCTTAATCAGACTGTTTACTAGTGATCAACAGCTTTGGCAGCAGTACTGCTGAGTATCGCCCTGATGGTGGTTGCTGAGGGGTGTGAAACAGCAGATGTGCAGGATTGTTTTTTTAAATCCTCACCTGAGGATATGTTCATTGATTTTAGAGAGAGTGGAAGAGAAAGAGAGAGAGAGAGATAGAGGAACTCAATGTGAGAGAGAAATTTCAACTGGTTGCCTCCCATATGCACCCTGACCAGGAGTGAACCTGCAACCTAGGTATGTGCCCTGACTGGGGTTTGAACCCACAACCTTTTGGTGCACAGGATGATGCTCCAACCAGTCAGACCACCTGACCAGGGCAGATGCGCAGGGTTTTATTCACTTGCCCCTCCACCTCCATTCTCTGCCCTTCCCTGCCCTGCTCTGTGCCCTGGGATGTTTACTCCTAGAGAACTCATCACTAGGCGCCCCTGTCCTCTGGCCTCCAGCTGGGTCTGGGCAATCGGAGACACCAGCAAGAGATCAGAGGACAGGAGGAAAGAAAGACATTTATTACCCTCCAAACCACCATCTCAAATCCCTCTCTGCTGAGCCATGGTTTTACAGTATCTTCACTCCTCTTCCCATGACCACAGCCTCCTGTGGTTAACCAATTTCTTCCCCATACTCCTTCCATCCTAGCAGTGCTGAAGGCTTCCACTGACTATCCCAGGGCGCTTCAGCAGTCCTAGCTAGTCCCCCTAACCTTGTCCACTCCTCTGCCAACAGTCCTGCATTAGAGTCTCTTCCGTTACTTTCGAATGTGGAGTCTGATTCCCGCCTTGACTCTGACTGATCGTCAGACAACTCTGCAGTGGGGAGGTTCCTGCAGTTCCTTCCCAAAGAGCTCCCACATGCTCGCCGTGAGAGAAACCACTTTTGGAGATCTGTCTCAGAGAGGTCATTAGTGGCCAGTCACTGACAGCCAGAGAAGCAACAACAACCAGCAGAAGGAGGACTATAACTAGAGCCAGTCAAATTAAGACCCTGGTCCCATTCCTTCTGGCCCACTCCAATATGGTACAGGCAAAAAAAAAAAGGTAAAGGGTATCAGAAACCCCAATCAGAGTATCTCTTCCACTGCCTGGATTCTAAAGAAATTAAGAAATTGCACAAAGAATAAAGCAGATGATGGCCAAAGTATCATGTTTTTGGTGAAAAAGGCTAAGCCAGGGCATATAGCTCACAGCCAGTGCCAACAATTACCTGAATTCAGCATTAGGCAGACTCACTGTACATGGAGGTAGTATCAGACCCCAACAACCTGCAGATATGGGGTCCTGCCCAGGTAAGACTTAAAATGAGGAGCAAAGGGGAACTCCTGGTTCCTGTGGACAGGCTCTTTCCCAAAATGAGAGGAGGAAAAGGAGTTGCTGAATCAAACATGTCCAGCATATTCCCAAATTTACAAATCAAATAAGTCACTCCACCTTCTGTGGACAGAGTAAATAAGTGGAGATTGTCACAGCAATTGAGCTCTCCATTTTGAAATACAATGTGGAGGGGAGAGAAGCCTTCCCCCTAGCAAGCAAGAGAGATGTGTTTGTGCTAGATTTCACCCCGCCCCTACTTCCACTCTCAGTGATCAAGGCCCCAACCTAGGCCTGGAGTGGGGGAGGGGAGGAGATAAAATTTACACTACATTTAAGATTAAACCTTTTAAATCCAAAGGATCATAGGCTTAAATGTAAGAGCTAAAACTATGAAACTTTTAGGGGTGAACATAGGAATAAATCTTCATGACCTTGGGTTATAAAAGCCTTCTTGGTACATCAATAGCATAAGCAACCAAAAAAAAAGTTAAATAAATTGTACTTCAGCAAAATGTAAAACTGTTGTGCCTTAAAGAGCACTAATAAGAGAATGGAAAGACAACTCACAGAATGGGGGGAAATATTTGCAAATCAGGCATCAGATAAGAAACTGTATTCAGAATACACGTGTATAAAGAACACTTACATCTCAATAATTAAAAGTCAAATAATCCAGTTAAAATAATGGCAAAGGACTTGACATTTCTCCAAATAAGATATACAAGCACATGAAAATATGCTCAGCACCACCATTAGGAAATGCAAATCAAAACCACAATAAGGTGCCACTTTCATACCCTATAATAAAAAGGATGACTATAATAAAAAAGACAAGTGTTGCCAAGAGTGCAGAGAAACTGGAGTCCTCATACACTGCTGGTTGTAATATGGTACAGCTGCTTCAGAGAACAGCTTATCTCTTTCTCAAAGGGTTACACATAGAGGTACCATATGACCCAGCAATTCTAAGAGAAATGAAAATGCGCATCCACTCAAAAACTTGTACATTAATTATTATAGCAATATTATTTATAAAACCCAAAAAGTAGAAACAAACTGAATGTCCATCACTGAGGAATGAATACATAAAATATGGTATATTATTTGGCAATAAAAGGAATGAAGTACTGATGCATCCTACAACATGAATGAATCGCAAATGCTCTAGGATATCTATCTATCTATCTATCTATCTATCTATCTATCTATCTATCAGACTATTTATTGAAGGAGTGGCCAACATAGCAAGTAAGCAAGAAAATATTTGAAACACCGAGTGCAAATTCTGTCTCAGAGATAAGTTCTGAATGCTGCAGAACGGACCAGAGGTGGTGAATCTGTGAAGTCTTCATGGCATTGATGATGTTTTGGGTGAGCTTGGAAGAATGAGTAGGCATTAGCTCACTGATGCAGGTGGGGAAAGAGTCTTCCTGAAAAAGCAAACAGCAGGTGGAGAATGAAAAAAAAATGAATTCAAGAAATATTTACCAAGTGCCTACTTTGTACTGTTACCAGAGAAGGGACCTGGCCCTGAGTGCACTAGGGCCATCTGTAGTGGGTGGGTTCTTGACTTTGTGTAGGAAAGTGTTCACAGCCCAAATCCAAGTGACTCTGAGGATCCATTTATTGAATCTGGGTTCAATAAAAGAAGGAGAACTTAGTATAGAAGAAGCAACAGGAGAGCCTAGGCTGAGCTGTCTTAGCTTACTGGTAAGTCAGAGAAAAGGGGTTTAGTGCGGGGGACAGGCTCAGAAGATTAGCCTGGGACAAAATGCCAGAGTTTAGGAGACGCATGCCAGTGGGGAAAGAAGTTGGGGTGGAGGGCAATGGCTGGCACCAGCTGCTCCTCAGAGGGAGAGCATGCTGCTGGGTCCTTTAACCTGTTTCTTGCAGTGGGGATCTTAGGGAAGGTCTTGGGGAGGGTTTCAGTAGAATATCCATCAGTTCTCCAGGTGTGCCTTTTCAGGGTCATGGTCTCTCCCTAGTGGTCAGTGGCAAGGTGGGGGTCTTTAGACATTGCAGCTGGGCCTGGCATTTCCCAGCTGGTTTTGCTGCTTTTCTGGGCCTAGAGCTGAAACCCAACCGAGGCCTAGATATTATCTCCTAGATGTTCTCTCCAGGGAGGAATGGCCAGGAGAGGAGGGGTTACCCCTGCCAGGCATTCCTTTGCCCTCGTGACCATCTGCACCTTGCTGTAAATTGCCCTGCCATTGTGTTCAACTATCTGTCTCAGTTTCACGATTCCACTTGCCAAAAAAATTTCTTAGCTTACCAACCAGTCGCAGTACTAGATACCATGAGAGTATGGGGATTCTGCAGTAAAAAAGATTCTGGAGGAAGCTCCTGGGCCTAATGTGCCCACTGGCCCAGTCAGCCAATGATGAGCATGAAAAGTAGGGTAATTAAGCAATAACATGGCTTCTGAAAGTGAACTACTGGGGTGAGGCAGGTAGATTCTCTAGAGAAGCCAAAACCTCAAGTATGGATCCCATGGGGGCTGTGACAGGGCAGCTTTCATGTCCCAGGTTCTGTTGGGATCTGCACAATCTTGACAGCTTTTCCTGGGCCTCTTTCAGGTTACACACCTCTAAACTTACCAAGCTGCATCCCCTATTCTTTGCTCTTAGGCCAGGTTGAGCCACCAAGGGATGGACAGTGACAGACTGTCCAGGGTGAAGGTTGCCCTGAGTCTGAGTGGAGAAAGGGAGCTGATGATGCAGCCCTCAAAAAATTTGGCCGAGGGACAATGGGGCTGGCCCCAAAGAAGGCATAGAAGATAAGGAAGACAGATGCCTTCTGTAAAATGCTCCCTGCTAGGCTGCCTCAGAGTCATTTCCATGAAATTACCACCCTAAGGCTCTAATAAGGTGATCTGGGAGACAGCTGGTATTTTGCCTAATTCCTAGTAAGCCTGTAGTAAGTGGAGCTCCTGGCTGATTCCCTTGTGTCTCCCAAGAACAGTAAAAGTTTATGGAGGAATGTCATCAAAGGAACTAGAGGCTGAGGGATGCCTGGAAACTCCCTGTGGAGGAGCCATCTCTAGGGACCCTCTGGGGGAGCAGAGACTAGGTTTGTAGTTTTGCTCCCAAATTGGCCTATGCCTGGGAGAGACACATTAATGAACATGGCGCTGGCTCTGGGCTTTTTCCTTCAGCCTGGGGCCAGGCTCAATTCTCACTCCACCTTTACTCACCTTCACAGTCAGACTCCATAGGCTGTGTTTACTGTTGTTCTCAGAGTCATTAAAGCTGAAAAGCTGAAATCAATCCCGTATCTTCCTAGATCCTCTGTAGGGCTTAACACTCTTGAAATCCTCCTCCCTTGGCTTCTGCGACACCGCCTACCCTTGGTTCTCTTTCTAGCTGTCTGGTTTCTCTGAATCCATCTCTTTCACTGAATTCCCATCCATGGCCCATTCCTTAAATGCTCCTCACCCAGGGTTCTCTCCTTGGCTCACTTCCTTTTTGCTGTGGGTGCTCTCATCCATTCCTTTGGTTTTCACCAATCTTGCCCATGCTGATGACTACCAGCCACTATCTGTTTCTGAGCTTCTAGCCTCTATTCTACATTGCTCCGCTCCCTGGATGTACCGTAGTCCCCCAACTCAATATTTACATAATTGAGCTAATCATCGGTTCCTTCGAATTTGTTCCTGTGATGTTCTTCCACTCAGATGACAGCAAGACTCTTTTACTCATATAGAAAAATAAGAAATCTGAGAAGCATTCTAACCAATCAATCTCTGTGTTTAATGTCACTGACAATCTAAGCCTCCAATTCCCTCTGTCTACCTCCCTGACTCCCACTCCAACACCTATCATCCCTGACTTAGTTCAGATCTCATCATCTCTTCTATGATGCGAGTTTGCTAACAGGTCTCCCTGCCTCTCATCTTTCCCTTCCTATGTTTATTAAAATGAAGGCTTCTGTGATCCTATTAGATTTTTATTATATCCATATATCAATAGACATTCCTTTGTTGTGGCATTTTTTTGGTTTGGTTTTAGATTTCTTTTAACTTATGACAGCCAGAGCAGTTACTGTTGCAATAGATAGCCAAATGCATTTCTGAATTCAGTGTCTTACTTGTGCAAACACAAACTTACCCACCCCTAAGAATCATGTCTGATTTCCTTTAGCCCTTAGGTCAGTGCAAGAAATATAATAATAGCTAGTCTGCTATATTGTGTGGAGAGCTGGGTGGCACAGCGCATCCCTGCTGAAGCATCTAGTTATGCTGGACTGGTAGTCATGGAAACACAACCGATGTTGTGAGCATATGGCCTACAGCCTCTGTGTCTTACAATCTCAGGGAGGGGAGCTGGGACTTGAGAACAATGTGACAATGCCCTATATTATCTGCCGTGCTTGTTGAATGAAGGGGAGAAGAGATTGCTGTGGAGAGGGCTGAATTGGGGAATTCCGTGAAGAATTAGAACTTAGAGAGCTCTGCTTCCTCTGTGAACAGACACTGACTGAGGCTGGATCATCTAAAATGTGTGCAGATAGACCTGTGGAGGGTGGAGGAGTGGTGAGGAGGATGTAGAGAAACAAATGTAATGAATACTGCGTGCCAGACACAATATAATGGAAAGTAACAATAACTAGCATGTTCTGAGCACGTGATAAGTGCAAGTTACTTTGCATTACTATTTCATTTAACCTGTATAACAATCACATGAAAACGATTTCATTATTCTTCCAAGTTTTCAGAAAAGGGAACTCTAAATAATTGCCCGAAGTCATGTAGCTAGGAAGTAGTAAGCCCAGGCTTGAACCCAGGGTTGTCCATCTCTAAAATATCTGTATAAACCTATTCTATACTATCTCTCTGCTGTGATGAGTGCTTTGGATATGTTCTTTTGTTCAAATAAATTGTATTGATTTTAGACTTCACACCAAGCTTACAAGATACAGTACAAGGTAGTTGTCTAAAATATCCTCATATAATGACCCATGGACATGGACAACAGTATGGGGTGGACTGTGGGAGTGGGAGGTGGGCTGATGGAGGAGGTCAAAGGGGAAAAATTGGGACAACTGTAACAGAATAAACAAGAATTAAAAAAAGACAAAAGAATATGTGCACTCCTATGCTCACTGCAGTGTTATTGAAGATAGCCCAATTTGGAAGCAGCCCCAGTGCCTTATCAGTACACAAGTGGATAAAAAAGCAGTGGTACATTTATTTACACAGTGAAATACTACTTCAGTGTAAAAAAAAATGAAATCTTATCTTTCGCAACAGCGTGGACAGACCTAAAGAATATTATGCTAAGTGAAATAAGCCAGTCAGAGAAAGACAAGTACCATGTTATTTCACTTATATGAGGAATCTAATGAACAAAGTAACAAACGAAATAGAAACAGACTAATAGATACAGAGAACAGACTGACAGCTGTCAGATAGGAGGAGGGTTGGGGGACTGGGTGAAAACATTGAAGAGATTAAACAAAACAAACAAACAAAAAAACCCTCATAGACACAGACAACAGTATGGTGATTACCAGAGGGAAAGGGGGTGGGGGAGAAGGGGGAATAAATGGTGGTGGAAGGAGACTTGACTTGGGGTGGTGAATGCACAATTCAATATACAGATGATATATTATACAATTTTATTAACCAATGTCATGCCAGTAAATTAAATTAAAAAATTCCCTCCTTAGGAAAAAAAATCCTCATATACCAGGTCTGTCCAGAAGGTATCCAGCCACGTAATATGAAAATAAGACATTTACTGAAGAAGATACAAGAAACATTGTACATAAGACAATCATGCCTCAGTTCCCTTCAAAGTAGGCACCTTGGAACGTCACATGGTTCCAATTGCTATCAGCTGCCCCATCATATTTTCCTGTATCTCATCAACAGTCTGAAATCTCATCTGTTTCAAAGGTGATTTTAGTTTTGGGAAAAGCCAGACATCACAGGGTACTAAATCTGGGCTGTAGGGAGCTGAGTCACCAGGGTGATGTAATGTTTCACAAAAAATCTCTGCAGGAGACATGATGCATGAGCGGGCACGTTGCGGTGATGAAGCTGCCCATCACCAGTTGCCCATAGCTGTGGACTTCTGAATCACCCAAAGAGTTTCCATGGAGGAATGTTCAAGCTTAAGGCAAAATTTGATGCAGACTCGTTGCTCTAGTTGCTCATTCTAATGCAAGGGCCACACAGTACTCATGCTCACTCAGTGGTGTCTGCCACTTCCACTGACTAGTACAGTGAAGTCGTCATTGTTCACACATGCACATTCCAGTCCATTGTCCTTGGCTGCCAGATTACACAAATGTTATGCAAACTGTTTTGTTAGATTAACAATGGCTGGACTTTTTCTGGATAGACCTTGTATAGTAGATGAGACTCTTTTGAACTTAAACTTGTATTGCAGCATTATTCTCATGACAATTTGTCGAGGTAGCTAAAATCATTTCCACTTTACAAATAAGGAGTCTTATGCTCAGAGAAATGAAGAAATTTGCCCAAGGTCACATAGCTGGGGGTAAAGAGGGAACAGAAACAAATAGGTGTCATTCAAAGCCTGTGCCCACTGTACTACCTACTCTGCTTTAGGGTCAGACAAGCTGCCCCTCCCTGTCCACTGTGGCTTCAGTTGCCATATTGGGCTGACTCCAAAGCCCTCTCCTCCATTTGACCGAGAGGCTCACATAGCCAACCAACTGCTTTCTCAAAGTCATAGGTAAACTTGGTCTACCCAGACCAATACAACCAAAACAACCACCTCCATGACTGCAAAACCCAAAATGGCCAAAGTCAAACCAAATAGCTTCTCCTCCAAAAGCTACTCCTCCCATACTCAATCTCAGTAAACAACACCATCATTCACTCTATTGCTCATTCCAGGAATAAAGAGGTCATCATTAACATTGTCCTCTCCCTTCCCCCTTTCTCACTGAACCCATCATTGAGTCCCGATTGTTCTGCCCCCATTGGTCTAGTCTTCCACTACACTGACCCACGCCATTGCTGTCTCTTGTCTCTGTTACTGCAAGAGCCTCCGAACAGACCTTTGTACTTCTGCTCTTTGCCCTTCCAATCCAGCCTCCACTGCAGCAAACTCATACTACCACACTATTCCTTAAATGATTTCCTGTGACTTTTTGGAGAATGTTCAAAATCTTTAACATGGCTTATATGTCATGTTATAACCTGTTTTGTGTCCTCATTGAGTCCTTTACTTTTCCTTCACAGGATCTGTCACTTTTATGATTAACCATTGCATTATTTGTATAATTATTGGTTAGATGTGTCTCTATGTCAGAGTCCAGTCCCTGCATTCTAGACCTCACTCTGCCCCTCACTGTCTGTGCTGGCTTGAGCAGGAAGCAAGATCACTGCTTTTGTGCCAGTGTCTACGGTGCATCTTTGTTCGTGTGTCTGTGTCCTCCACTGAACTCTGAGTTCCTTTGGGAAGAACTTGACCAGAAACCAAGCTTGTCTGACCGCAGAACCTAAATTTCCCAATTCTTGCAGCAGGACACAAATTAGGAAAATAGTTGTGTAGATGAAGAAATTGAAGCCCAGAGTAGCAAAGTGATTTCCCCAACATCACACAGACCTACAGCAATAACTATATAGCCTTTGGCTCTTAATCCAGGGCCTTCTTCTTCAGCCCACAGCCTCCTAAGCAGCAGCACCTGGCAGAGGCTATGGGAGCTGAAAAGGCATTTCCCATTTCTACCTTGAGTGTTGGCAGCATGACCACCAGATTTGCGGGGAGTCTCTGCACCCCCCATTTCCAACTGAAATCTGTGTTACAGCTTTGCTGCAAATGAATTCTTCAGGTTGTCCTCCGTAGTCCAAGGAAGAACTGTTCATGACTCTGCAGGGGTCCTGGGGTGGAAGGCTCTGGGTGAAGAAAATGCATCCCTGTGTGGCCCCAGGGAGCCATCTGAGTTTCAGGTTATCACCTTGCAATCCTTGATATAACTTTCCTTGGCACCCACATGGGGCCTGGCTACCACATATAGTAAGTACCTTGGGGCATACTATAAGCAGGCAGCTCTTCCAGCAGATGAATTGTGAAAGGGAGCTGTTCTAGGAGCCCACACAAACAGCTTTCCTTCCTCCACTGGCTCAGCCTCAGTTGGGGGCTCTGGGCTGCCTCCCCTTCAGGGTGCCTGCCTTTGGCACACAAACTGCTCCATTAGAAGCTGCAGCCTGCCAGCAAGTTCTTTCCCTCCTCTGGCCACTTCTCTTTATCCTGTGCAATTTGTCCGAAGCTTATTTAGCACCTTCTTATTAAGGTGAGGCCTAGCAAACTCCATCTCCACACCTATAGTTCCACATGAACCTCCTAAATCACAGCTCTTTCTGTCCTGGAGTTCTTTAGGGAAACTTAGAGAAACAGACAGGGAGAAAAATCCCAGGAGTTTCCCAAATTGTATCCATTCACCTCTTCTCAGAACCAGACATGGGCACATCAGTATCTTAATGCAAGAGTCTCCTAACAGGCCTTCATGCCTCTGCTCTGCATCCTTCCAATCCAGTCGTCACTGCAGCAAACTCTTACTATCACTCTTCTGCCTAAATGATTTCCTATGACTCTTCAGAGACTGTCCAAAATCTTTAACAGGGATCAACCGGGATGATCGGGGGAGGGACTCAAGGAGAGGCAGTGGGTAAAGGGGAACCAGGGGTACTGGACTGGAGGTCAGGAGCCTTCAGCCTGTTTCTTCCCTGATGTGTGATCTTGAGCAGGTCTTGCCCCATTGCGGGGCCTCATTCTCCCTGAAGATGGCCCTGAGGTTCACCCCAGTGATAACTAGGATCTCAGTCCGTGTGCACCTGCCATGATGGGCTGTGCAAGGGGTGCACTAAACGCTGAGAGCAGTTTCCCCAGTGTGGTACACAGATTGCACACGCACACACGTCTTACATGGCCTTTTAGATGATCTTAGTTGGTTAGAGGGTGAATACTTTCAACCCTAGTGGTTATATATTTTTAAATAAAGTACACTGTATTAAGGGAAAATACATTCTTTGTAGAGAATCATTTTCGTCAGACTCTTAGAAAAAGTATTCAGTAACGAAAAGTATGCATGGGCTACAGATACAGCAAGACCCGTTATGAGGGGTCGTTATGCAAATCACCAATACTTGGGCAATATGGATTTAGAGAACATTCTATTTCCCCTGAAGACATTTAACCTGCTTAACCTCCTCCGTACTAATCTTCTTTTCCAATAGTGAGAACAACATGCTTCATCGTAGCTCCTTGTACACCTTTTCTGTTGGGAAACTCAGAAAATTGTACTGATCTTTATATTGGCAGGTATGTACTCTCCTTTGCTTTGGATCTGATTTCCTTCCTATGTCTCAATTATCATATCTCTGTGAAGGCATCCACGGTGAGCTGCGGGAAGTGGAAAGTGGTGAGGTACCATTAAATACAGATAACATTCAAAATTACAGAACTGAAAAGCATGCGTCTGTTGAACAGGGACTGATGTTAGCTTAGTCCTTCACAACTGATGAAGCAGTTTTGACGTATCTTTCTTACATCATTTTTGTTTTCATTAATACAAGTCGTTGCTACCTACTGGGGTAAATATTATAGTTATCCCCACGTCACAGACAGGGAAACTGAGGCATGAAGCAGCAAAAGGACCTGCTCATGGTCACATGAGTTAAGTGTCCACTCTAAGTCTTCTGGCTCCTCTTTCTACAATATATTCCTTCTGTGTCACCATAATTTCTTTGTCTTGTCAAAGCAAGACCCACAGCCCCTGGGTGGAAGAGCTGAAGCGCTGAGGTAAGCAGTGAGGTAAGCGCTGGAAGCACGTGGTCCCCGCCCGCCCGGATTACCCTGACGTTTCTCTCTGGCCTGTGGGCTGGCTGCCAACGGCCTGGCCCGAGACCCACGTCATTGATGACATCTCTGCCGCCGCCCGCGTGCGGGCTCGGAGGGCTCGGGCAGCCTTCGTCAGGCGGGCCAGGGCGCTTGCCGAGCTGCTGCTGCCTAGCTGGCTGGACTTTTCACCGGCTTAAATCTTCATACCTCTGTGAGCACAGCCTGTTAGCACCCTGTGAGCAGGGTCCGCAGCACCAGGGTGACCCCTCCCAGCCCCCGCTCGCACCCCCGGCCAGGGTCTTTGCAGAGTCCTCTGGCCAGCGGCCAGTGTGGGCAGGGCAGGGGGTGATTGCTCCTCGGCCCAGAGGCTGGCCGCTGGCCCCACAACAGCCTGGGCTTCTTCCGATCTCCCCAAGCTCTGTTTCCGTGCTCTGGTCCTCTCTCTTCACTGTTAACCTGCGTGCTGGGCTCTGAGAGCAGAAGTCTTTGGTTCCCCCAACGGGGGTTGGGGTCGCGGGGGGGGGGGGGGGGCGCTGTGGGAAGTGTTGGGAATTGTGGCCGTCAGCAGATTTCTCTTTAAAAAAAAAAGTAAGGGGGGAAAAGCCTCCCCTCGCCTTCTCAATTGTATAAGTAAGATATATACCCAAGACAGAAACACGTGAAAAAAGAACAGCATAAAGGAAAAGTACAAAAATTTATTCTAGTCATCCCTACCTTCCAACGCAAGGACCACCATTGTTAACATGTTAGTGTCTGTCCTTTTCTGTTAGTGTGTGTGTGTGTGTATACACACACACACATATATATATATATATTTGGTCTATGGTATATTGTGTTCTTTACCCCAAAAGAGGCACCAATAGTTACTATTTTGTTGGTTGGTTGGGTTTTATTTTTCTTCTTAGCAGTAAATCATGAATATTTTCTGTGCCTAACAATATTCTTCTACAAAGTGATTTTTTAAGTGTTTTTTAAAAACTTATTGATATGAGAGAGAAAGAGGAATTTATTGTTCCTATTCATTGGTTGATTCTGTTAATGTGCCCTGACCAGGGATCAAACGTGCAACCTTGGCTACAGAGATGATGCTCTAATCAAGTAAGCTACCCAGCAGGGCTACAATGTAATTTTTAATGGTTTATACAGCATCCCATTATGTATCTATCATAATTTATTTAACCAATACTCTTGTTTGGCATTTTAGTGATTTGCATTTTTTTCTACTACAACAATGCTGTGATGAGTATTCAAGAACTTACATTTTCCTGCATTATCTCTAATACAGAATATCTTAAATTCTGAAAGTATAGTGTTACAGAGTCAAACAGTATGCACACATTCAAAGCTTTCCTCCAGCAGTTCTACTGTAGTTTTAAAACATAATTTCATTTAGTGTGAAAACAACATTAGAACAATAACAATGAATTCCTGAAAAGATATATCATCCACAAACTCATTTCCCTGACAAAACAGTTATTTTTATTTGCCTGTGTTCTTGTCCACATGAAAGAGAATTTTTCATGATTGTGTTTATTAGACCTATGTTAGGTTATTATAATTCCCAGTCTCTCTGTATTCCCCAATTCTGATTCCGGAGGTTGAAAAACCTATTGGCCCAGTTCACTCTCCTTGAGCAGAGTCTTGCCCCAAAGCATCTCAGAAGATGTTGGCTACTCTGGATCACTTGTCCACCCCAGAGCCATCCAACTGTGTGGAGAGGAGGGATCGTAGAGCTACATGGCACAGAATGTGGTTGTTTAGGGCTACTCTGCTCAGCAGGTGCTGGGGTGATTCAGTTCCTCAGAAAGGGATCATGGCTATTGTAGGTAGTTGGGCTTTAATGTGTAGTAATAATAACATTGATAAAATGATGTATTCTCATGTTTGAATTATGTCATAGCATATAACGACTTCATACTTACCCAGTTTATTATAGGCATAATAGTTTATCCAAGGGATAGACTGCAATTTATTTAAGCACTTGCCTATCATTGGACATTTAAATTAATTTATTTGGTTTTTATTTTTTACCAATTGGGAAAATTCTGTAATGAACAACATACCAATACATACTTTTACTTTTTTAATTTTCCTGTTAAGGGTTTATCAGTTAGTAATGTGTTTAGCTGCAAGGAACAGACAGCTTCTCTAAGCGGCCTTTAAAATAAAGGGTTATTTTTCTCGTATAACAAGTCACTCAGAAATGGATGACTGCTAGGTTTGGCTCCCTCGGAACCAAAAGCCATGTTCTTCTGTTCATGTTCTCAAAATGGCTGCTGAAGCTCTAGTCATAACATCAGCTTTCAAGGCAGAAAAGATGGTCTAGATAACGCCAGTCAGGTCTGCCTTTTGTTTTTTTTTTCATCCCAGAATCATCCTTAGCAGACATAAACTTAATGCCTCTTTGGCTAGAATTGTGTTATGTGGTCAACCCTGCCGGTAAGGGAGGCTGCAAAAGCAAATATCCTTCCAGCCTCTTTATTTGGAGGCAGCAAAGAAGAAAAGAGTTGGTAATGTGCATTAAACCAGCCTCCCTGGTACTGTCACAATGGCTGCTTGGTGTGTTGGAGCTGCAGAAACCTTCCTTCAAGTAAAATCTTGCCTGGGAACCTATTTGGAAAAGCTGATGAAAGTGGAGTGCTTTGGTTGAGGTGAGGATGGGAGCTTAGAGCTTTCCGTGGTCAGCACCCTATCACCCAGTAGAAGATATTTCCTGCTATCCAGCTATCTGTCCAGTACACGTTATCTTGCAATTAGTCCCCCAAGGCTTCCGTTTGGAGGACTTCCTAAATGTACATAGACTTGAGAGATAGTGCTCATCTCCCATTAGAACGCCAAAAGCCCAGATTCTTCACCCTCACCTTCAGCTTCCTTGCAAAACCTGAGACATGTGACTTAGGTTCAGTCAATCAGGCATTCTCTCCTGTTTTTGAGTCATGAGTACGTGACCGTGTGGGGGTGACTGGAGGTCATTTTCCTCTCAGCAGCAGTGCCACGTGTGCCTGATTGTTCTGGCTCTGTGACCTGTGGTGCGGTTCCAGCTGCTTGGCCCTCTGGAATTCTTTTGTTTCCTGCCTGTTTTCAGAACCTGGTTGTATGGCTCAACAACCATGGATTCCATGAGTCTCTGAGGTTTTTTCCAGTGCATTGACTTTTTACTTATGATAGGGTTAATTTCTCTTGCATATAGCCCAACCCCTGATGAATATATACTCTCTCTAGCAGTCCCCCAGACAACTCTACAAAACTTGTAAGGTTGCAAGTAGCATAGTTTAAAATCTGCTGCCTCAGGATAAATCCCATGGAATGGAATTAAGGGACAAAGGTACAAAAGTTTAAAGTTTCTTGATAATTATTGCCAAAGAGCATTCCAAAAGTATTGTGTAAATTTACTTAACCACAACCACTGGGTATTATTATTGTTTTAATTTTTGCTAGAATAATGGCAGGGACATGTTTCCTGTTAGTGTTTTAATTTTGTACATACTTGAGAATATTAAACTAAACACTTTTCCGTATGTTGATTTATGGTAATATTTCTATTTATGGAAGATGGCTGATTATTCAAGCTTTAATTTTTCTTTTTATGACATGAACTTCATATAATTTAGATATTCATTCTTTGAGTGTTACTACAGACATTTTTCTTCATCTGTTTTCCTTTTTCCTTTCATCTTTTTACATTTTTTTTTGTACAGAAGCTTCACATTTTTATGTAGTAGAATCTGTTCTTTTCCTTTGTGATTTCTTCTTTTGGTTAATGCTTTAAAAGTTGCAATTCCTCCAAAGATCTGATAGTCAATTCAATTTCCTGCCAGTTTTTCTGTGATTTGGCTTTTATACATTTAACTCTTTAATCTGTCTGAACTATATTTTCGAGTATTGTATAAAGGTATGAATCTAAATGAATACACTGGCTTTTAGATTGACATGCTTTTGTGAATAAGCCAAGCCTCTGGGTTTCTGTTTTTCTTTGTTCTGGGTTCCAGTAATGCAAGGAGTATTGTCAGAGAGTCGGGGCTTGTTATTGAGAGAAATGTGAGTAAAATGGAAAAAGAAGAACATGAGATAATTGACAGAGAAACGAGAGAGAGAGAGAGAATATGACTGAAACAGACACAAAAAAATAAAAAGCTGAAATAGAGACCGAAATAGAAACAAAGAGAAGTCTCAAAGATCAAGAAGCCAAGGGAGGGAAACCAAGATCCAGTAGAAGGGGACAGGGGCTTTGGAGGTCTCAGGTCTCACCTGGATTGCTGACCACTGAGGCTGTGGGAGTGACTGACACAGGCTGAGATGATGTCACTGGCTGTGATGGAAGATGTCCCTCCGCCATTGTTTCCCCTTCCGGCTTTCACCTATATCATGGATCTGAGGAGTCCTCGAATTCCATTTAGGGACACCAATTTTCCCATCATTCTGCAGTTGGCTCCAGGTCTGGAGGATCTCAGGGGCATAGGGGAAAACCTTTCCTCTCTCCTATCCGTTGTCTTTTTTTCCTTCTGGTCTGGCTTCAGACAAGCATTCGAGGAAGGATGAGATCCTAAAGACCAAGCATCCAGAATGGCCACCAGCGGAGGCTGCACAGTGCATAAGTATCAGCCTGGCTCTGAAGTCCCGTTATTATCCTTATCAGAGTGGTTAAGAAATTGTGCCCATCAGCAAGGGGTAAATATGAGATTAAATCCCTGGTTCTATCCAATTCCAAATCTTGTAGTTCTTCCATGAGCATCAAGATATTGGGCTTATTCCATATCTCCCTTAGAAATTGTGCTCCAGAATGCCTTTTATTTCTGCTTCTCCATATGTCATCTTCCCATCACTTCAGCCTACAGGGCTGTTTCTCACTTCTGATTTTCTTTCCTTTTTTATTTTATTTTATTTATTTATTTTTAGAGGGGAAGGGAGGGAGAAAGAGAACAAAGGAAACATTGAAGTGTGCAACCCAGACATGTGCCCGGACTAGGAATTGAACCAGTGACCCTTTGGTTCACAGGCTGGCACTCAATCCACTGAGCCACACCAGCCAGGGCTCACCTCTGATTTTCTGTAGCTCAGGATTCATTTAGCACTGAGACATTACTTATAGTCCTGGCTTCTATTCTTACCTAAATATTGTAGTATTTTTGTCTTGTCTTGTCTTTTCAACTGAGTTATAACTTGGGACTGTATTTTATCCTTTTGGACTTCCTACATTACATCACACTATACTGCTCAGTCACTGGTTCATTCATTCATTCAACAAATAGTTTCAGAGAACTTCGGAATCAATATGGCGGCGTAGGCAAATACTTCTTGCCTCCTCGCACAAACACATCAAAATTACAACTAAACTACAGAACAACCATTATTCAGAATCTCTAGAAACCAAGCTGAATTGAAGGCTTACACCTACGAAATTAAAGAAGAAACCACATCAAGACTGGTAGGAGGGACATAACTGCGGAATGGGGTGGTTTCACATCCACATGTAGCAGATAAAAATTGGGAGGGATATCTTGGGATTGAGGGGTCCTACCCTATACCAGACCCCCTAGCCCAGGATTCCAGTGCCAGGAACATAAGTCCCCATAACTTCTAGCCGTAAAAACCAGTGGGAACTGAGGCTGTAGAGGATAGAAACTTCTAGTGATCCAGGCAATTCATCTTAAAGGGCCCACACATGGACTTACTCAGACTCACTCCCTTTGAGTCCAGCGCCAAGGCAGCAGCTTGAAAGATGCCAGAGGCATATGGGGAGGAACTGGATTGTCTGACATCAGAGCAAGAGCTGGCTGGGGAGGGGGAGCAGCTTTCTCCCAGAGAGAAATACTGAAGGCCATTGTTCTTTTTTTGAGCCCTACCCCCACAGAGCAGGTAGGTGGGTGCCATACCTAAGATTCCCTCAACCTAGCTCACATTGTTTGCCCCACCCTGGTGATTCCTTGAGGCCCCGTTCCACCTAACTTTTGTGCCCACCCAAGCTGTTTCCAGTGACTTTTCCATATAAATGGCTTGCTTTGGCTGATGCTACAGATTTTCCTAAATTCTCTCAAACAAGTAGCATCTGGCTCAGTGTGCTCTGTACCTCTCACTAACTGGACCCTGGCCTGGCATTAGCGGCAGCCAGCCTTGCTTCAGAGCTTGGCCACACTTGGGCACCTCCAAGCCCAGCATAAGTAGCAGCTATCTACAGATCACTTTGTAGCTTATGCCAGGTGGTCCTAGACAGAGCACAGGTGGCAGCTGGCATTTGTCTGTACCTCTCAGGAGACTCCAGAGAATATGCACCCAGTGGACAGCTCTAGACCATATTGGAGCACCACTACCCCGCCACCTCCACAAGTAACATACTCAAGGAGCAGACTCAATGGGCACCACAGCCCTGGTGAAGTAAGTCCTGCTCTGTGAAGGGGACCCTGTGCACAGCTGATCCTTTACAGTGGTTGGAAGTTGGTAGTCAGTAGTCATAGCCAGTCCTTGCAGCTGACTGACCTAGGTAAATCCCTCCCATTGATCTGCCAACAGCAACCAAGTCTCAACTACAAGAGGAGGGTGTCCTCAGCCCACAGCATGGATATACCTCAAGTACCCAGCTTGGGTGATAGGGAAGGCTGTGCCACTGGACCTTACAGAATGCCTACTACATTAGGCCACAGTACAAAGACACAGAGTCAAAGCAGCTCTACCTAGTACATAGAAGCAAACACAGGGAGGCTGCCAAAATGAGGAGACAAAGAAACATTGTCCAAATGAAAAAACAAATAAAAACTCTAGGAAAAGAGCTAAATGAAATGGTGATAAGCAATCCATCAGATGCAGAGTTCAAAACACTGGTTATAAGGATGCTCAAGGAGCTCAGTGAGGACCTCAGCAGCATAAAAAAATCCAGTCAGTAACAAAGGATACGACAATTGAAATAAAGTACAATTTTTAGGGAAACAAGAGTAGAATAGAGGATGCTGAGAATCAGATCACTGATTTGGAACATATGGACGCAGAAAACAACCAATCAGAATAACAAGAAGAAAAAAGAATCCAAAAAAATGACAAGAGTTTAAGCAGCCTCTGGGACAACTTTAAGATATCCAACATTCACATCATAGGGGTGCCAGAAGGAGAAGAGGAAGAACAACAAATTGGAAATCTATCTGAAAAAACACAAATTGGAAATCTATCTGAAAAAACACTGAAAGAAAACTTCCCTAATTTGGTGAAGGAAATAGACATGCAAGTCCAGGAAGCACAGAGAGTCCCAAACAAGATGGATGCAAAGAAAAACTGTGAACAGTAAAATGACAACAAACCACAATTATCAACAACTGAACCTAAAAAAAAAAAAAAAACCCAAAGCAAAAACAACCTAAGCAAACAAGTAGAACAGGAACAGAATCACAGAAATGGAGATTACATGGAGGGTTATCCGCAGGGGGAGTGGTGGGGAAGAGAGGGGGAAAAGATATAGAGAATAAGTAGCATAGATGGTAGATAGAAAATAGACAGGGGGAGGTTAAGGATAGTTTAGGAAATATAGAAGCCAAAGAACTTATATGTACAACTCATGGACATGAACTAAAGGTGGGGAATGTGGATGAGAGGGGGGTGTGCAGAGCCGAGGGGAATAACAGGGGAAAATAGGACAACTGTAATAGCATAATCAATAAAATATATATATATTTTAAAAAGAGGCCCACTCCAAGACACATCATTATTAAAATGCCAAAGGTTAAAGATAAAGAGAAAATCTTAAAAGTAGCAAGAGAAAAGAAGTTAGTTTTCTAACTAACTTCTTATCTAACCAACTTCTTTAAGAAGACTGTAAGACTGTCAGCTGATTTCTCAAAAGAAGCTGTGAAGGCTAGAAGGATTGGCAGGAAATATTCAGTCATGAAAAGTAGGAACCCACAGCCGAGATTGCTCTATCCAGCAAAGCTATCATTTAGAATCAAAGGGCAAATAAAGAGCTTCTCAGAGAAGAACAAAACTAAAGGAGTTCATCATCACTAAACCATTAGTATATGAAATGTTAAAAGGACTTATTTAAGAAAAAGAAGATCAAAATTATGAACATTAAAATTGCAATAAACACAAAAAACACACAAAAAATAAAATAGTTTAAAGCTCCCATCCATCTAATATTTCTCTAACTATAAAGTTCTCTTACATGTTCCAGTAAATCATTACACCCTCATCCCACCCTATGAGTACCTGTTATAGTTATTCTCATTTTAAAACACTGCAAAGCAGAGGAAAGAGGTTTAGCAATCTACCGTAAACCACTCAGTTTGTCAGTGTTGGGGATGGAATTTGACATCAGATATTCTTCAAAATCATTGCTCTTTCTATTGTGCCAACATGCCCTTTGGAAACACTTTTATCTTCTAAATGGGATAAAACAGACCAGCCACTCAACCTCTCATTTCTTGATCTACAAAAGAAAGAGTAGTGAACGTCTCTTGTTTGTGTTTCCCCAGCATCCATTCTCCATTTTTCTGATTGTATCGATATCACCTGGGAATTTGTTAGAATTCTCAACTCTTGGGTTTTACCCCAAACCTACTGAATCAGAAACTCCTGGGTGGGGGCCCAGCAGTCTGTTTTAACCAGCCCTCTCGGTGATTCTGATTCATACTGAAGTCTGAGAAATACTAGCTGAGGGGAAGGACTGGAAGTGGACCTGTCTTGCAAACAAGTACCAGGGGAAACCCTGGTTAAGACCAGTCATATAGCACAAACACATGTGAAAGATACAGAGATTGAAAGACTCCTGAAGATACTATCTGAGTCTAGTTGTTCTCGAAATTAGACCAACACTGTATCATTTAGTTACATGAACCAATACATTCTTTTTATCTCAGTTTGAGTTGAGTTTTTGTCACTGGCAACCAAACAAGTCCCTACCGTCAAGGGCAATGTTTATTTCTCCTTATGTTTCCCAGTGAAGAGGTTCTTTTTGCCCACTGGTTCTCAGAGTGTGGTCCCAGGATAAGCAGCACTAGCATCACTACAGAACTCATTAAAAAATACAGTTAATCAAACCCTGCTCCAGACCTACTGAATCAGGGTTCTGGGGATAGAACACAAAAATCTGTAATAAACCCTCCAGGTGATTCTGATGCCCACTAAAATTTGGAAATCACTGGAGTAAGACTCCTAGCCTCTGTCCCCACCCCTTTTTCATCCTTCTCTATGAGGAAGGTATGAGTTATCTAATTAATGAGTTTGGGAGGATGATCTGTTTAAGTCCTTCCTTTCTGGGGGGAGAGAGGTGGGGTGAGACAGCCTGACCCACAGGGGAAGTTGTTTGTGTTCCTCCCCTACGTGCTTGCCAGCAGCTTTGTGGAGGCAGTTCCCTGCAGTTTTTCCAGCCTTGCCTGTGGCTCAGTGTGATAAGTATATTCTGGGAATAGTGTCCGCAAGGCCATCTGACCTCATAGCTAACTCATATACTTCAGTCTATCTCTTATCAGTAATATAGTTGACATCTTGATCTCCATCTGTGGGTTTTCTTTGTCTGTTTTCTCAACTGGTTCAGAACTTGGATGAGGAAGAGGGCTATTTATTGAATCCCCTAATGCTCCAACATTGACTAATTTGGGGAGAGTGGAAGATTTTTCAGGCCCTTCCCCCTGGTAATGTGCAGGACACCTTGTCTCACCGGTTCTCTCCAGGGCTCCCTGTGCCCTGTGAAGAAAACCTTGTTTGTTCTCACCAGACCACTGGTGTTGCACTGTGGGAGACACAAGTATCCCCTGCTCCCTGGGGCAGAGGAGGGAAGATTACAATCACCAGGCATTTCCTTTCAGTTCTCTCCTGAAACACCGTAATTCTGTGGGGCAGGAAGAGGGCCCAGAAACCTCCACATTCTAAAAGCTTCCTGGGAGCTCTGTGCCACGGCTTATTATCAGGTTCTACCAGCCGTCTAACATAAATCCATATGGCGACATCTGAAGCACCCTTCTTGTTTGGGAGGCTTGTCATTTGAAAGAAAAAAAAAAAGGACTTCCCTCTTGTCTTTTCCACTCTTTTGGTCTTTTCTGTTATTCACAAATCTTTAAAACAGCCCTAGACCTGTTTGGAGCTTTTAAAATCAGACCTGAGAGCTACAGGAGCTCATTTTCAGGGCCCAGTCCCTTTAGAGCAGCAGGCGTGCCTCTCTTTGGAAAGCTGTTGCAGGAAAGAAAGAGACAAAGCAGCCGTTACAGTTCAACCTGAGTGGTAGAGGACAACAAGTACTTTCTGTACAGCGACCTGTTTCTCAGTCTTCCTGGGATAGTTAATTCTTCCAGATTATCAAACTACCATGTATTTTTACATAGATCATATATGTACAACTGCTTTACATAGTTAGAACATATATGTGTAACTTTGGCTTCTACTTTGTCCATATCATTAAAAATTGCTCAAAGACATAATTTTACATTTTTATGACTTAAATAAAAATTGGACTTCACTGGAGTGAAAATTTGTGCCTCAAAGAACACTATCAAGAGAGTGAAGAGCCACAGAATGGGGGAATATATTTGCAAATCGTGTATCTGATGAGGGCTTAATATCCAGAATATATAAAGCACTCCTACAACTCAACACAAAAAGACAACCCAACTGAAAAATAGGCAAAGGACTTGACAGTTCTCCCAAGAAGACATATGAATTGCAAATGTGCAATGAAAATGTGCTCTACATCATTAGTCATTAGGGAAATGCAAATCAAAACTATAATGATATACCACTTCACACCCAGGATGGCTATCATAAAAAATGGAAAATTACAAGTGCTGATGAAGATGTGGAAAAATTAGAATCTTTGTACATTGCTGATGCAAATGTAAATGGTGTAGCTGCTGTCAAAAACAGTTTAGTAATTCCTCAAAAAGTGAAACAGAATTACTATTTGACCCAGCAATCCTACTCCTCAGCATAGACCCAAAAGATTTGAAAAGAGGTACTTGTACACAAATATTCATAGCAGCATTATTCACAATAGCCAAAAGGTGGAAATAATCCAAATGTTCATCAATAGAAGAATGGATAAATTGTAGTATATCCTTGCAATGGCATACTGTTCGCATAAAAAGGAATGAAGCATGAATGAATATGTGCTACAACATGGAGGAGTCTTGAAACATTACGCAAAGTGAAATAAACCAGGCATCAAAGGACACATATCGTATGATTCCACTTACATGAAATATCTAGAATAAGAAAATTCATAGAGACAGGAAGTAGATTAGAGATTATCAGGGATTGGAGATAGGAGAGGATCGAGAATTACAAAAAGAAAAACAGAAAAAAAGAAAGATAAATATGTACAGGAGCACGGAAAGTAGAAAATACAACTCCCCTGTGATCTCACTACCTAGGATAACTGAGTATCCTGCCAGTCATTTTTTTTTTTTAATGTATATGTGCTGGTCAAGTACAAAAGCTCTAAAACTCAGACCTTCTGGATTCAAATATACACTCTACCATTTATTAGCTATGACATCTCTATGCTGCAGCTTTTGGAAAATACAAATAATAACAGGACCCACTTCAGATGATTGATTTGTGGATTAAATTGGATAATGTTTTAAGTGATTAGTACAGTGCCAGGCTCATGGTAAATGCTCAGTAAGTGGTAGCTATTATATATTTATTTATATTCTATAACACTGGAATTATGCTAAACATACTGTTTTGTATCTCATTTTTCTCACTTTCTGGCGTAAATAAAAATTATTTTTAATGGCGACATAGTCTTTCGTAACACGGCTGTAGCATCATTTATTTAACCCAGTCCCTGTTCTTGAATATTTAGGTAGTGTTAAATTTTTACAAAATTTTACAAAATGCTGTAGTGGACATTCTTGCTTGATTTTTTCTGGCAGACACGCCTGAGAGGGCGGTATGATTTTAGAGCTGCTCTGCCCTCTGGGTTCTGGGGCTTCCAAGGCAGTGCACCATGTTGCAGCCCTAGCTAGCAGATAGAATCTGCGTTCCAGTCATTCTTCTGCGTTCTATCTCTAGGCAATGCTTGGGGCTGCTCTTTTCTATGTAGGCCTTTGCTTCCTCCCCTGTAAAATGAGCGCTTTAGTGGGAAGGATCTTAGGGAGGCTTTCCTACTCTGTGATTCTCCGATGATTCTCTGCTAAGCTGTGGATTCCTCCAGCCCTGTTGTGGCCTTCTTCAGGGGTGCGTGTGCACACGCTTGAGTGTGTGTTTCAGTTTCTATTCTTAGCAGCGTGATCTTTAAACAAGGAATAGATTTGTGTGTCTGTCTCATCTCAGATGCATGCAGCTCCTGTTGGGCTGTTTCATTCATTCACATTAGAAGCAGTGGCCCAGGAGTGGGGGGCGAGCTGGGGGATGGGGTTGAAGAGGGGAAAAGTGGGACAACTGTAATAGCATAAACAATAAAATATTTAAAGAAGAAAAAAAAAACAGTGGCCCATTAAGAAAATAAGTGGATGGTACTCTTCCATCAACCATGATAAGGATCAAACGCTCTCTGACTTGGGGAATAGCCCTTTTTTGTCACCAGGCCTGGGTTCTATCTGACTCAGCTAGAGATGAGGTCAGGGGAATCTTGGTTTCAGCACCTCCCTCCCCACTCCACTCCCAGATCCTTTCTCTGGGATGGGCCAAGGATGGTATTTCTGCAATGGTGACTTTTACAGATGATGAGTAACCAACATTCCAGAAGAGAAGGTCATTGTTTGTCCTGAAATAAAGAGTGGACATGAATGAGTCTGCTCTTCTCCAAGAGTTCTCAATTATGGAAGTGTCTCAGAGTTGTCTTGGATGTTTAAATTACAAATTCAGATTCTGGGTCTGTAACTTCAGAGATTCTTATTTATTAATTGTCAGGTGGAGCCCAGCTTCTTCATTTATAGGCACTGCAGGGGCTTCGGATGCACATCCTAGGTGGAAAACATTGGCATGCAGTACTAGGATTCGCAAACTCCTAAAGTTCACAAAGGCCAGGCAGGCACCATCAAACAGGTGGGTGTGTGGCCCAAGAGTGCTGGTGCCTGAAGGATAGGAGCATCCACACATTTTGTCAGGGGCACCCCGTACTTACCTTTAGCCAGTTGTCATATGATAATGCTACCCTGGTGTTGCTAGATGTTTCATTTAATTTTTTTTCCAGGAAGAGTAAGAAATCCAGATTTGTTTGTAAAATATCCTACTTTTAAATATTGGCAACCAATTCAAACTTTAAAAAAAATTCATTTGTGGGCCAAAACATATTGTTGGTCACATCTGGCCCCAAATCTGCCTGTTGAAATTTCTTGACAACTCCTTACCCAGATACTTGCTCAATTTGAGTCAAAATGATGCATTCAACAGCCTTCTTGATTGACAACATCTCACTCTCTGCGCTGTGAAGCTCTGAGGGGTTCTGGACAACTCTGGCCTTGGAATGGGGTGGAAGTGCTCTAAGCAGGGGCGTCAGGGGACCTGTGTCCTGCTAACTAACAACTTGCTAGGTAACATTGGGAAAGAAATTCCTTCTCTAGTCACTGGATTTCTTTTGTCAAGGTAAGGAGGATGATCTCTATTGTTCTTCCCAAGATTCTGGGTTATTCTCATGAAGATTATGTACTTACCTATTATCCCTCTACTTGAGAGTGAAACTTTTCAGATTAAGATAAGAATTCATCTTTAATTGGCTTGAATGATAACTAGTTCTTTCTCTCTCATATTCTCCTATGTCTTCAGCAATTTGTTTCTGCAGGTAGTATCTTTTTGCTGTAGGCTTTTGGGCTATTTTCTGAAGGCAAGAAAGCATTTTGGAATAGAATAACTAGGTGGCTTTTTACTTGATGAACACTTGATTTTGAGGGTTCACTAAAGGAATAGAATTGATATGAAAGACATCTTGAAGTAAAAAAAAAATTAAACAAATTCTTATCCTAGGACATCCTTATTGATTTTGGAGAGAGGGGAAGGGAGGGAGAGAGAGAGGAAGAGAGACATTGATAGACTGCCTCCTGTATATGCCCTGACTGGGAACAGAACATGCAACCTCGGCATATGCCCTGACCAGGAACCGAACCTATGACCTTTCAGTTTACGGGATGATACTCAAAAAAACTGAGCCACACCAGCCAGGGCAAAAGATATTTTCTTTATTTCCTTTTTTAAAAAGATTTATTTATTTTATTTTTTAGAGAGAAGGAAAGGGAGGGAGAAGCAGAGGGAGAGAAACATCGATGGTTCCCTTTCAAATGTGCCCCTACCAGGGACTGAACCCACAACCCAAGCATGTGCCTTGACCAGGAATCAAACTGGCAACCTTTCAGTTTGCAGGAGTATGCCCAACCAACTGAGCCACACCAGCCAGAGCAAAAATACATTTTCTCATTAGCTCATATAAAACCTGCAATTGATTCTTTTCACCTCATACCTTTATTGAGATTTAATTCATATATCATAAAATTCACTTTAAACATGTATAAATCAATGGTTTTTACTATATTGACACAGTTGTGCAGATATCACAACTATCTAATTTCAGAACATTTTCATATCTCCAAAAAGAAACCCCATACCCATTATGGGTTACTCAGCATTTCCCCCTTAGCCCTGACAACCACTAATCTGTATTTTCTGTCTCTAAAGATTTTCTTATCCTGGACCTTTTATATAATATTTGGTCATTTGTGACTGGCCTTTTCATTTAGCATATTTTCAAGATTCATCCATATTGTAGCTTGTATCAGTACTTCATTCCTTTTTATTGCCAAATAATATTCCATTAATGACTAAACCACACTTTGTTTATCCACTCATCAGTCGATAAACATTTGAGTTTTTCCTCTTTTAGGTTATTATGAATACTGAGGCTATAAATTTGCATGTACAGTTTTTATATGGACATATGTATTAATTTATCTTGGGTATATACTTGGGGTGACATTTCTGGGTTGTAAACTCTAAGTTTAACTTTTGAGGAAATGCCAGACTGTTTTCCAAAGCAACAGCACCATTTCCATTCCCATCAACAGCTCCTGAGGGTTCCAGTTTCTCCATAGTCTTGTCAAAATTCCTTATCTTTTTGATTATAGTCATCCTAGTGGGTGTGAACTGGCATCTCATTGAAGTTTTGATTCTGCAGTTGAATCTGTTCCTTATCTGCCTGATGTAGGTCATGTGCTCATCCTTTGCTAATGACTGTGGCTAGCGGAGATTGATAATCTTAAGTGTATCTGAGTGAACTCGGGAACTGGGGGTGGGTGTCAGTCACTCCCAAACTTACAGAGGGGAAATTTGGAGATACTATTTGAAAGCAAGGAGAAATGGACTCTTGGGGGTCAACTAAA